>APFE030608260.1:175712-199137 GCA_000404065.3 Pinus taeda | reverse complement strand
TGAAGATGATTTCTTTATAAGTCTTTGTCCATATACTGTTGTGTTCTTTGGAATTGGTTGTTTTGCAGGACAAAGGAGTGAAAGGGACTTGAATAAGGGTTTGGACCCTAAAGGAACTTCTCGAATGTAGGACCTGAGGTACGCCCCTCTTACTATAGAATTTGCTTATAATAGCATAATGGTTGTGTGAATGTGTGTTTCTCTTTATTGATAACTTTCAGTCTGCTAGGGTTTCCACCCAAAAGCCCTAGGGGAACATTTCCCTCAACACATCCTTAGATAATGAGCATAGCTTTGCACTTTCAACCTTTCATTCTCTGCCTTGATTTCCTTGTATTTTTCTTTGATGTCTTGGCTCTATCCTGTGGGAGCCCTAAAGGAGGATACTTCCACACTCTGTTTCCTTTTTGACATTTGAGTTTGAGAGGTGGAAGGTTCTTGTGTCCTTCCTGAAGGAGTGTTGTGCTTGCTTTTTTTCCTCTCTGCCCCTGACATCCCTGTTATCTCTTCAGTGTATTCTTGCTCTGCATATGGATCTAACCTCTACCTCTTAGCATAGGTTTGGGTAGTAGGCTTGCTAGAAGGAGTGGCCCCTTCTCTGTCTCTCTTAAGGTTCCTCTCCTCATTAAGAGGAGTCTGTAAAATAGGAGGATTGCTTATGATTTGTTCAGGTTAAGCAAACTCCTCTGAAATTTCAGGCTGTTCAGATTCTTCTAGCTGTTCTGAAAGCTCTCGTTGCTTTGATGGCTCTGCTTTTTCTGATGGACCTGCTTCTTCTATCTGCCCATTGTGGCCTTATGCTTGTCTCTAAGACTGAGACTCTCTTGGAACTTGTACAAAGGAATCCTCATCAAGTCTTCTGTCTATGTTGACAAATACATTATCAACAACAACCTCTGTAATATCACGATCTATCAAAGTGCCTTCCACCCATTCGATTAATTAGCATATTGTTCAATTTCAGGGATCCTGTGATGGATGTAAGGAGATAGTTTATTCTTTTGTCTCCTATTACAAATGAAGCTGTAGGCATCATAGGTCCACATGAAACTCTATTTCAGTTTCAATCTTTGGAGGATTTCATCTGCCTCCTTTCTTGCTTCTCTATTGTTACAGATGAATGGACCTAGCTGATCCTTTATCCTGAGTTGGGCTTTCTTCTTGGCTCTTACAAAGTGCACCTCATCTGAATTGATCATTTGTCTGTAGTACTCCAGAGCAAATAATCTCATGGGGAGGTACTTTGGCAATTTGTAAGGTGGCAATTCACATCCATAAATTCTGATTTCAGTATGGTTTTGGTACAAGTACCAATCCCCTACTTTGTACTATTTGACAACTACATGACCCTCCTGATGTCTGCACTGATTTTGGGTGTAGGGATTCCTAGCAACATGGTTGTCATAGGATAAACAAAGATGTCTATGAAGTCTATATAGGAGTATTGAGAACCAAACTGATGAATCAAAGAAGTCCAAAAGATCACTAATCTGGGATTTCCTCTGGTATCTAACTTTTGGAGGGCAATTAAAAACCTATCAACTTGGTAGTACAAGAACAAATGATACAGAACTGAGGAATACTTAAACACTCTTTTATTTTCCAATCTCATGAATTGATCATGTATTCTGTTAGCAATAAACTTTGCATAGCCGAATACAATGGCTGGTGGTTGGCCAAGAGAGTAGATTGACATGATGGATATTATGATCTCGTCAACAAATTCACTAGTGGTGCAGCCTAGTATACTGGATATCGTATCTATAATATCTCGACCAAGGTTGGAGAATATAGTCCATAAATAAGGAGGAGGGTCCTTTGGGATATACTATTATTCTCTGATAAAAATCTGGAATAACTAGGCTAGTCTGATTGAAGCGAGTGTAGGGTATCTGTTCAGCATGTCTCCAATGGAAATATGGGTTAGGCTTTGGCTTGGCTACAATTGAAGCATCTAGTTAATGGATTCAACAATGATGGTAAACAAAACAGACTAGTCAAGAGTTCTTACTGCCCTATGGATAGGATCACAGTTCATGTGGCAGTAATGTAAAGTTTCTAGGAATACATGCACTCTGGGGAACTGGTACTTAAGAAAACCTGATTCCCAAAGTCCAATGGAGTCGGCTTGGTTCAAGTACTGGTCTCTATACTTGCAAAAGTGTTTTAAAGGGGATTTTGAGACAAAGGTATCTTTAATCTGGAAGTCCTTGTCTGCGAGGGGGAGGTGGTCTAAATCCCTATGAGGAGTTGTAATGGGCATGACATTTAGTGCAATTGGGGCTTCCATCCTTGGTTCTTATGGATTCAAGGATGGGGCAAAGGGTTTCAGGGAATTGGGAACAATTGGTCTATTTCAGAGTGTTTCAGGACTACCAGGTAGATTGATTTACTAAATTACTTAATTTTTAAAGCAATTTAGCTCAGGTTCGGCAAGAAAATAGGGTTTCTCAGTGGAAATGGGGTAAATACCTAATTTCAGTTATTTGAATGGTGAAATGGTAACTGTGCACTGTTTGCAGGAAGCATACAAGTCTGCAAGGTAGTCTGGAGTTTCAGCAGCTTCGAAAAGTTGACGGTTGGTAGCAGGTTTGTAGTTGAACATGCTTTGTGCTTTGCATGGAAGCCAAAACATCCTTTTAACGATAAAAAACAAAAACAATGAGTTTTTTTGGCTCTATGTGTAAAGTCAATGATATTGGTGGGTATAATGGGAAAGCGACAGTTGGTGCTAATCGGGGGATGTGAAAATTTGTCGCACAGCAAAGGCGGTAAGCGGGATCCATCGCACCGATTTTCAGGAGAAATGGTTTTTGGGGGAGGCCACCTGATCCATTCATCGAGTGCCATGTGGCGGTGGGGTGAACAATGAAATTTCTCACATCTTGTGGGTAAAGGTCGGCCTTTGGAGGCCGCCCGATATGAGCGTCACTTGTTGGATCTGAAGGGGTCAGATCGTACGGTGATTGGGGGTGTGATTTGGTCGGGGAGTTAATGGAGGGGCCCAACGGGATATTAACTGCAGGTTATGGTGGCTTAATGACATCCGGGGCGATATGATTGGAGGAACAGGTTATTAATTAAACATTGTTTGATTAATTGACCCCTTTTGTTTGGTGGAGGGTTATGGCTCTTAATTAGTTACGGATTGAATAATTAATCCTTTTAATTAATTTACTACTAAGTTTTATATTTCAAACCATCGAGGTGGGATACTAACATATGGGTTTTTAATAAAACATACGTGAAAGGGGGTTTTCTTTTCAGGAGTTAAATAAATATAATAAAAATTCAAGTTAATATGAATTGAAAGTAGGAAAGAAAATGCACTAAGTATAATGTATTGATATTTATTTTTATATCCGCATCTACACATCATAACTTAGGCTAAAAGCTTTTACGTGGGTTTTTTGTGAAAAAGGGGTTTTGTGTGTAGGGTTAATTACTTTCCTTAGGCAAATGATGATTTCACCTTAGGAAAAGGGATTTTTAGATGAAAGGGATGAATTATGGAGGGGTGAATATTGGTAAAGGGGTTTCAATACTTAGACCTTATAAGTTATTCGGCTGAGGGTTCGGTCCCTCCAAAAATCAGAGAAATGCTTTGAGCCCCTTTAACTTAAGGTTTTATGTACTTTTAACTTTTCTTATGGGAAATTAGTGAAATTAGAGGTAAAATGAATGGGGAAATTAATCACTTGATTTTGTAACTGTTCCATTATCATCCATACTTTAAGGAATTTGATGATGAAAGTAAATGATATGATTTTATCCAATCAATCACCATAATTCTACAACCATCCAACTACTTACCCATCTACTCATCCTACCATTTTTTCTACTCTTTATTAAAGTGCACTTAAGCTGGAAAACCTTTTATCAAAACTTCTCTTTTCTTTTACAAAGTAATCTATTTAAGTCTATCCTTATTACATCCAAGTGCTCAGATTAACCAGTTGAGCTCCTTTTATTTACTCTACCTATCTACTTATCTGCCAAGATTAAACAGTTCGGTCAGATTTTATTCTCTATATCTAAGCATGAAATTCAAAACATGGAACAACCAAGTTTAAATTGTTTGGTTACCATGGATTGTGGCATAAACAACAAGTTTCACACAATCTTTATTATACAGAAAGTAAACTAGCAGTGGCATTTGGACTTGCACACTTTCATGGTCTTTTTCTTTTTCTTAGGGTTCATTTTTCATTTTTTTGACATTTTTTCATTCTTTTTGTCCTTTGATTTTTCTTTTTGGACATACCCTCTTTAAATTTTTTTATTTTTTTTACAAATATGGAAAACATTTGCAGAAAGCAAAGGTATGTACATATTACAAACTTGACCTCAGTCATTCAAAAAATATGACACCTATTGGTATAGGAACATAATAGGAGGTCTAGTGGTTACTTCTTCATTTGTTCAGCTCCAACATCTGCTTACTTGATGTTATTGATCTCATATAACCCAGTATGTAATGGAGGAGTGGGCCAAGGTGCCTCCTTCTGCAGCCTAACTGTTAATCCTATTGAGATATGATATGCTACTTCTTGCATGACGAACACATCTAAAGAAAAATTTGGCAAAACACACGGAGGCTTCTCCACACTGAACACTCGGATGAATGTGTCATCCGGTGAGGCATACCAATCTACAATGCCTAACAATGCCTTCATCGCTTCTTCTTACATGTAGGGTGGATCCTGTTCAAATATCAACCTGTACATTGGGGCGACAAGATGGTCAGATAGCCATTTGATCCCTCTTCTAAAGCTACACTTGGAGAATAGCTTGAAATATATGCTCAAAATAGTCTTCATCGGTGACCATTCCCACTCTAAGCCCGGGAACTCATGTCGGTCATAGACTACATCTAGAATGTAGGTGGACATATAAATCTCTGCATGCATGCCTTCGGGCAACTGCCGAGCCTTCACGACTTGTTCCTTTAGCTAATGAGCTAGTATGATGGACCAGTTGCATGCTCTTCCTTCTCTATCCAGTTGGTCCAGCGCGACCACCCAGGTCTAAGGGAAGGTCTCATTCCTTGCTTGGCCACTCAGTCGACATGTGAATATGACCAAGTATTGGTATGCCTTCCTCAATATCTTCGTCTTATAGATCGGGTTAGGGGTCATCTTGAAATGAGCTGGCTCCTTTACCCAATCGTTCAGAATATCTCTGGAGTGACCACTACCATTGGGCAAGCTGAACGAAGGGGTCATGATAGTCATGGGCTCATCCATCTGATACATCTCATTGTAGTCTCATGCGCAGAAGTTTCCAATCTTCTTCCCACTGACACTGCTCAAGGTCAAAGAGTCCTAAATGTGATGTGGGATGTCAGAGCTCTAAGATCGATGTGAATGAATGAGCTCTGATGCATCGAATAAATAGTTTGTCCTTATGACGCACATGCCATAAATCTAGGAAAAAGTGACAGTTAGAGGGAAAATTTCTAAAACAACTTTGCATGTAACCCCCGACTGCTAAAAAAGCTCCCTGAATTATGGGATGCCTTTGGCATGTTGTCTCTTTCTATTCTGGGAAGATCAGGTCATGCATGCATGCAATTCAAGTTGCCTTGGTCCCGGGTGGAATTGGTTAACTGGACTGTCCATGCATGCCAATGCTCAACTGCTTGGGAAAAATGTGCATTCCTGACTATAAGCTGGGTTGAGTGCCCAAAGGGGATTGTGCAATTTCTAGGCCCAACAACTGACTGCTGGCCATATTTGTGCAAACGCTGGGATGAAATTCCTGTTAATGGGAAAAATTGCATAATGCGTGCTAGGAGGGCAGACAGGATTGTGTAATCCTGGAGCCCAGCAGTAGATTGTCAGAAGGAATTGCACAATTCCTGGAGGGAAGGGTTGGTTTTCCTCCAGGAATGCGTAAATTTCACTGGGAAGCTGCTCACCCTATAGCTGGACCAATTCTGGATGAGTAGCCTATGAAGGAAATAGATCACTTCTGTTTGACAGACTACCTTTGTGCAAGGAAAGTATTGAAGCTTGAGTACTTGAAGAAGCAAGACAAAGTGTTGTGTAAGGTTGGTAGGGAGGCTCCAAAACAAGCTAAGGCAAAATTTTGTAGGGTGGTTGTAGCCGCTACAATAGTACCCTCCTACTCACCCCAGGCTACTAGGGTTTCGATAATGCCTTCAATCGGTTGCTCTCCCTGCGACCCTTCCTATAAAACCCCGTTGATGCACCCTCACACACATCACACGATTGCAGCCACACCTTATGTTTTATCTTAGTTATAGAACTTATCAATGCATTAGGGCGTGGAGTTTTGTTGTTTCAAGGATCATTGAGAGCCTCGTGATTTTGAAGCCTATCCCCTTGTAGTGTACATTGTCAGTTAATGGAGGCACTTGTGCATGGATGGGCATGACTCTAATTTGGCCTTCCTTATGGTTCACCATATTAGGGTTTGGGAGAAACCCTAATTTGTCAACATAAAGGGTTGTCTTCGTGTTTCAACCTAATTCATATGCCTACAAGGGAACATTATCATCGACATTCCAAGGCATCATGGTAATATTCATTGATCATCATTAATCCTCAAGTTTGTGATTGATTCCCCCATCTCAACATGTGCATTAGGGTTTGTGGGAAGTACATTTTTCCCTAGGATCCTTATAACCCTAGACTAAGTGATTGAAGATCCAACCCTACTTTGACTTAGTCCTAATTCTCTAAGAGGTGTGCTAATGAATACTTCCAATTGTTTATCCTTTAAGTATGGCATCACCCTTGGGACTCATATAATAGCACGGTTTCCTGCAATTAGTAGGCCCGTTAAAGTGATTGAATGCTGAGTTGATTCCAAAATTTAAGCATATCTTTTTCATCTACCTTAAGTTTGATTATTACACATGTGCTCCTTAAGTTGATTATTTTATTATTATTTATTCTCCACATTCTCATTAATTTGGAATGAATTAATGAAACATTTTATTTTATCTTCCCACAGGAAATCAAGTAAGAAACAACATAAGTGCACAAAAATAGTGCAACACTTACAATAAACAATTCCCCAACATAACAAACCTTCGATGTAGGGAAGATGGAGGATAGGGCATTCCCACATGAACCCCCTACACACTTTTGCATCATGAAATGGGTGGTTAGCATATACATTAATTGAAAGTTTCATCGAAAATCATAAAAGGTGGCACCAGGCGATTACAAAGGGAAGGACACATTTACAATGTGTCAAAAGCCACCAAAGGAACAATAAAGAAAAATGTTTTTTCATTGAATTGTGAGATAAAGGGCTATGTTGACGTGGCAAAGGACTTGTTTCCATCACTGAGCATTACATTACATGGATTAACTGCCCAAAACACAAAGAAAATAAATAAATCATCATACATTGTAAAAGAAACCCTTCAGACAATGCATTGGAGAATGACACCATTCAAATAATATTTCAAAGGGGCACATACACATCATGAAAATGTTACCACACAATCATTTCCTGAGGGGCATGGGCAGTGACACACAACACATCACATATGACTGTGTTTGGTAGCTTGTTTAAAATATCTATGATAAAATTCTATATGGGATATCCTATGAAGGGTCCACACTCGTTGGCAACATGTGAACATGAGGGAAATAAGTCATCATCAAGAGGGAGAAACACTAGGCGATTCTATTAGAGGTAACCAGGGTATCATAAAACAATCATGAATCTGGAAACATGAATCAAACCTTCTCGCGAGCTAACCATGGTCTAAAGGACCTACATCGGTTTTGTTTCTTACGTCGAAGAGATTGCAAAGGCCATGCTATGTGGCTAGGCAAGGTGAAGGCCGAGGTGATGGGTGCACTATGTCATTCTAGTCACACCCACATCAAGACAAGTGACCAACTATGCTAAACAATAATATGTGCATGTGACTAGCAAGACTAATGGTATTTATGCTGAAAGGATACAAAGGCTATACGTCTAGACTATTCAAAGGGAAAATACATCAAAATTTCCTGAAGGCAATGCAAGCTTTAACATAGGCCATATCATATTCCATGTGAAAGGGATATCTATTTTCTTTTTATAGAAAAGAACTTGTGACAGAAAATGTAGTTTTGAAGGGAGACAAAGAGGTGTGCTATATGGTGGCAATATAAATCTCAAAATTGCATCCCTTCCATTGGTTACGAAGTTGCACCCTAAAGACTTAGCAACTAACCAAAAGATGTGACCCATCATTCAGTGCAACTATGTGACCTCTCTCAAGTCGTTGGGTCACTAAATCACACCCCAAGCCAACCATCAGGTGATGAGACCTCTCAAATTTACGACTATGTGACCTCTGGTGAGTTGCATCTCCACCCAGGTCACTGAGTGGCACCTCAAGTCAACCTCCAGGAAATGTGACCTGTCTAAAGATGTGAATTCATGACTACTACGGAGGGTTCGATCAGGGGAAACACATGGCAAAAATGGGCTCTTCCACTGAATGTAATTATAACACTCATGCTTCTTATGAAACCTTTTCAAACTAGTTCAATGAAAATAATAAGAGATTTATCTGAAGAGATGAATTGAAAAACAATAGCTAAGAATGAATGTGATTTATATTTACGGTTGAGTCCATTTTCAAATCCGAGCTCTAATATAGTAACAAATGGAAGTTGTGATTTTGAAGATTTGGAATCAAGTACTTCCAGAGAAAGAGCTCAAGTTGAAGATCAGGCTGTGGAAACATTAAAGGTAAATGACTCCTTTGGTTCTGGTTCTTTTGAATCAAATCATGAATTTTTTTATTTTCTCCATCTTTCAATTTTGATGTTGATGTCCTAGAGGTATTTCTAGAGGAAAAGGATCTGAACGTGACATATATACAATCAGGAAAACAGTAGGTCCAAAATGTGAATGTAGTAAGTGTAGTAAATGTGTGAGTTACAGATAAATCCTTCGAAGGACGATTGCATTCAATTGAGCTTCAACAACCTCTACAGAAAAGTGTGAAGGTTATTTCATGCCATGGGAACATTGATGCCTAAAAACTGATGTGATTTGGATTGAAGCTCATATGCGATGCTTAAAGACAAGGAGGATGGGACCCTTGACAACCGATGATGTGTTGATAAAATTTATATGTCTGCATTGTAGTTATGGAGTGTGGTTGGGCGAGTTTGCAGATCTCACTCCCAATCCGTAACACTATCCATCTAAAATCGACCTGACCAGAATTAATATTTTGTGACCAACATAAGTGCAAATTCACAGCCTCCAAGTTGTCGTAGTGCAAATCTTTACCCAGTGATGCGACCTCTGCAACCCATGCGACCTAGTGAACCTTGGAGGTTGCACAAGTCACAAATATCACATATGGACTTAAATCACACCCTGCGACCCATGTGACCTCCACTAAGTGCACCTTTGCAACCTCTTCTGAGGTAGGCAAGTTGAAGAGTCACGTCTTAAGAGGCAAGCACACTAATCCTAGGTTTCATAGATATGTTTTACTTCCACAAATACTATTTAAAGATCAAGTAGGGCAAGTTTTGAAGGTTGCAAAGGGATGTGTTATTCAATGAAAATGGCTAAGGTATGTATGCCGAGGATGAGAAGGCCTGTGAATGGTTATATAACAATAATAATCTAACCACTCAAGGAAAGCAACAACTAATGCCACCTTGGTTCCAAGTGTTATAGATCTGATCTAAAAATATATGAAAATAATACCAATATACCCAATAATTGTAAATAATCACCAAAAGTAACAAGATCTAAATATAGAAATGCTTCTTTATTGATCAAACCCTTAAGGTAGGGAAACACCATACATTCACTCCTTAAGGAAGGAGAACACTCCAATAGCCATATGCCTGTTCATATAATCTTCCTTGACATCTCTCAATGGGGAGTCTCTAGCCTTTATATATGCCTCATACATACAATACCATGGGTCATTACCATGGTTCCCTCAATACCATCTATCTAATACCATGGACCCATTACATTATTACTAACTACTTCTGGTCCCTTACATTTTACGGGTTAACCACCTTATTTATTACTATGTCCCATCTCATTATTACATTATTCCCTTGGGCACCTCCCTTTGTACCCCATATTATCCCCCCTAGGTATACTACACCAAGGCATATCAACACACAAATTTGTGACCATGATGTTGCAAGAAATTTCTAGGCTAATAATTCTTGCTCATTATTCATTATGATATTTATTTCTTATATTTCATCAAAGTACATTTTATTAATTCTTAATTAATAATTGTGTACATGTTTAGAATTGAAATGAAAAAGGAAAACCCTTTCCATTTATGCAAACACTTGAACCAAATTGGTTACTAAAATGACTCAAGGGATCGATGTTGAGGAAATGCATGATCCTGGTCAACAACAAATATTGAAGTCAAGCTAGCTCCAAGGCAGAAGGAAGGTAGTAAGATGTTGGTCTATGCATAAGATTCAAGGTTTATCATGGATCTTGCATTGCAATCTAGATGGTCCCTTGCAAGCTCCAATAACCCATCAATAAACTCCAAGGCACATCACTAAAAGATTGATGAATGAGAGCGAAGCATAGTGGTAAGAGAAAAAGTTGATTCTAGGACCAAGCATTTGCATCATCGTGACATATGGGAAACAAGCATTCTAGGGTTTCAAATAACCCTCTACATCCTTTCCTCTCTCTCCTTCATCATAATGTAAATATCACCCACCATTTTAACAACAACTACGTTAGGATTTATGTGGGCATGTAACAATAATTTTTGCTTGAGAAATAAGTGGTGAAGCTCAAGAGTCATGAGGGTAGTTGAAAGGGCATGAGGGAATGTCAAGGGTCATGGTAGGTGAACGGTCACCTAACCTCTATATATGTGTCATCGTGCCTTAGTTGTCAAGGGGACTTTTAGCACTTGAGTTGAGGCTAGGAATATATAGATGATTTATGCTTGAGAGCTAGAGCCACTCAACTCTTAGCAGCTAGTAGAATGGATTTGTAGTGGGGCTAGGGTTTTACATTGGGCAATGGTATGAGTAGCCCATGTTCCACTATTACGTTTCAACCAATTGCATGATATGTACTTGAAATTGTAGCAACATTAATAAGATGTTCTCTCCATTCGACATTGATTCCCATGCTTACTCATGGTCGTTGCATTAGCTACCTGATACTTCACTATAATTATATGTATGCTTTCATGTATGTAATATGTTATGGACTGTTACATAGTGATTTCATGTATGTTTTTCTTTCGAATATGTGTGTACATTTTCCTTCGATGTAAGTGAGCTATTATGAACTAATTTGTAATTAACTTCTAGCATGTTCCTGTTTATGGTATGTCTGGTTGGTTTTAGCTCGCTAATACCTCTCATGGCATATCTCTTTTAATTGTTGCTGAGACTTGTTTGTACCTCTTTCTACAATTAGTCAACCTTTGGTTGATTTTGTTCCACTGCCTGACCATTTCATTCTTCTCCCATTCTGACACCTTCTCATTAGATAACGAAGAGCGAAAACATTCATGGTGGCAATCGGGCCCAAATATCAGATGGGGCTCCTATCCCAAACACTATGAGGTATAATTAGGACTTCATACCAGGGTGACCTCCTTAGTTTTTGGTGGTACATTTTGGTCCTTCAGCAAGACCACTATTTTCCATTGTTGAGGTTGGGAAACAAGGCGCTTGGGAGGTCCAAAGTGGTTGGTTGCTTGTGAATTTTTACTGGTCCACCAGCAAAGGCGACCTTTTGAACATTCCCTTTTGTTTTTTAAATATACAAGCTAAAAGCTTATCATCACTCAATGTTGACAGTCATTACTAGCTTTTATTCGTTAACAAGTGTGTGCTATCATAAACTTTATTCAAGGAAAATCATATCGTCTAGAATATGTGGAATGGACAACTCATGGGTTATCATCACCCTTATTTAAGGAAAACCATACCACATAGAATTACCCACTAATGGTCCATGAGGAGACATACTTTCACTGGTGCTAGGTGTCTCTTGGTATTGTACCATTAACCTATTTCCTTACTCCTTTCCTTCTAAAAAAGCATGTGCTTAGCCAAGCAATAGTTTTAGATAAAAATTTTAACTTACCTACTTTATTAGTTTTTCCTAGTTTTAACTTGAAATTCTAAGTTGCATTGATTCCATTACAGAAAGTAAATAGAATTGAGGATGAGAAAGTCAAATTTTCACCAATGAGAATTATAATGGAAATTATAAACAATTGGAAACATTACAACCTCCTCTCACATATATTTGAAATTTTTTTTGTGAGATCCTTCATAACCAAATATATCTTCACATCTAAGTCATTCAATAATCAATAATATAAACAACACAATCCAATAGTAATCCAAAATTTTCCTTTCCTAAACATCTAAAAATTCTTCTTGACTAGCTCCATGTGGTCACCTTTCCCTAAGGTGAGACCTTTATATGAAGACACAATAGAGAACTATTATTTCAAGTAATTACATGTCCTCATCATATAGTCCTCCATGTAATTCTTTTCGAAATTTGAGAAGTGTTTTACAACTTTGGTTTCCGAGTACAGTTCATCCAAATCGTTGTTTACATTTAAATAATTTAGTTTCATTATACATCACATTTTCCATTTGGAGTTTAGCATATGAATAAATAAAAGTTTAGCATATGAATAAATAAAACTTTGCATCGTAGTGGATAAGAGATTAAAACTCTAGCAATCCATATAAAACTGAATACAAAAAATATATGTAAAGATGTGATTTTATGATTTTATAAATGACACCTTTATTTGCTTTTAATTTTTTAAAGATTTGATTTTTTTAGTTTTTTTTTTTTTTAATTTTATTTTGTGATACGATACATTTTATTTTTTTAAATTATCATAATATTTTACAAATAAATCTCTTCTTAAAATTTCTGTAAGTTTATTTTTCAAAATTCAAAATCCCCATATTTCAAATGAGGGTGGTGTTTTTGGGTGATCAAATCTTTTAACATGCTTACTTTTGCCATTGTATGGCCAAAGAAATCCTCATACTTCTCGAGTGAGGGGCTGCAAAACTTGAGAAGGTTTTCAATGAAAGCATTGAGAAATGGAATAGGTTCAGACTGCAAGAAAGTTTAAGCCACATAAATAAGTTGACAAAGTTCAAATTGATTAGGTCAATTTGAACTACAACACTACTTTGCATCTAGTTTTAAGAATTTCATTTATTTAATAGAAATAAATTTGATTGAAAATGAAATGTAAAATTATATCTTTTTGTCAATTTAAATGTATTTTTCTTTAAGCTTTCTATTCTAGAAGGGAAACATGACTATATACCCATCTAATTGAAATTATAGCCAACGCTTCAAATTTGATCACTAATACATATTCTTATAATTTTCCCAGAAAATCCAAAAAAATATTAATATATGAAAAATCATTCCTTTTGTTATATTGTCGTCGCATTCAAGAGGTCATGTTTTCTTTGTATAATGAGTGATCAATTTTGTCTCATTGACTATTCTGAGTGTGTGACCATGTCTAGTTTTAGACTTTATCACCTTGACCTCACTGATCCCACACTTAGTTAAATTCTTGAAAACTTCGTGACCGAGCAACTTGACCTTACTTAACCTTCTAGAACAACAAACTATGTAGTCTCATCGATTATTCTAACTACGTGACCATGTCTAGTTTTAGACTTTATCACCTTGACCTCACTGATCCCGCACTTAGTTAAATTCTTGAAAACTTCATGAACGAGCAACTTGACCTTACGTAACCTTCTAGAACAACAAACTATGTAGTTTCAACTCTCCAAATAAGCTTCTACCTCTTGTAACTTTTCAATGCACAGTTCGTGCCTCCAAGGATTGTGCATTGTGTAGTCTCAGTGCTTAGCCCTAGCCCCTTGAGCTCCCCAATTGTGTAATTCATCCTCCACTCTACCTCCTTCTACACACTACACAATGAAAAGACTCAAGTTGTAATATTTCCCTCTTGAACTTACACAATTGCGCAATTCCTAGGCCTCTCTCTCTCACTGCATTGCACAAAGGGAAACTTCAAGCCTAAAGAATGTCTCCCCGAACTCTTCAACTGCACAATCCCGATACCTTGACCAATAGAACTATGCATCACACATTATCAAGCCTCAATCCTCCCCTCTTGACCTCTGTAACTACACACTGCAAAATCCCTAAGTTTTCCTCTTAGTGAAACACTTAGTTCTAGCTTGCTAAATGATTTTCATGAAGCATGTTACACTAGGAGTTTCTTCGGAATGATGTCATCTTTCCATGAGTGGATTTCAGTTGTAGGTTTTATATCTTTTCATGAGAAGATGATGATGAATGAGAAGAAGAAGGAAACCATTCTAAACAACACCTATGAAATTGCAAGGAAAACTGATCATTGAACCACAAGATGAAGGGACACTAGATTACAACAGAAATTGGAAGATCAAGTTCACAATGGAGATTCCCTATATTCAAGCCTTATGAAGGAGGAAGTGAAAGAAAATGTAACATCTCTCAAGAATACCGAGAATAGTTTCATGAAGAGTGGATTGACATTGTCGCATCATCAAGTCCATGACATAACTATCAAGTCATGTCTTATCGAGGTGTCAAATGAGTCATCACCTCCCACATCATTTGTGGATGTATTTATATAATTTTCGAATATTATGAGAAATGTAATGTAAAGTGGAAGTCTAGGAGTCATCTATAGAATGTGAAAGGGCATGTGGAAGTCATAGAGTCATGAGGATAGTTCAAGAGTCACAAGGGAGGTGAAGAGTCACCTCATTTGTTATATATATACCATCATAGCTCAAGCAAGGGACCTTTTGCCTTGGATCCTCCCATTAGGAATTAGAGACGAATATAGGTCTTTTGGAGGAGAAAGTGATTGGTCTAATGCTCCACTATTAGAGCTAGTGGTGTTTATTGTACCAATGTATCTTGGAACTTACTTAATACCTGAATCTCTTTCATCCAACACACTTTCATGCATAAGTTGTAAATGGCGTAAGAATATTATTTGAATGTTTGTGATGTATTGTTGAATGTGTGTTATTTTGTTTTAATGATCTTTGCTTCTATGTGAACTATTTTGCTAGTTGATCCAAGATTCATTCATGAGTTAACTTAGCGAAAAATCTATTTACACGAAAAATTATAGTTTTGGTGTACTACAATGTAACACCAGAACTAAATAGATTACATAAGGTCACTGCGTGTAATATGCATCAATTGGAGCACTACTAAAAGAAAGACGGTAAATTACAAACATTCGAAATTGTACAAAAATTGTTCACAGTACAGGATACCCCAGTGACCCCACTTGAAAATAAAATTAACTACATAGCTAGTTTTTAAATCCAATAAACATGCGAGAAGATATTTTAAATTAATAGGATTAAGAAGAGCACAGGGAAATTTCACACATTCTAAACTCGGAAAATTAATTTAATCACTAGAAAATGTGAACCAACATGGGATTTAAAGAGCCATTGTATATTGTTGAAGGTGCTACACCATTGAATAAATGAGAACAAAATATTACTATAGAAGCACAATGAATTCCTGTAGAATAGGAAACAAATTTTTTTTCAAAAAAATAATAATTAAGTGTTACCAGATAAGAAAATAAATCATTGGAATTGAGCAGACACAAAGTGTAGTTAAACAAGGAAAAGGGGTAGGCATTAAACTTACTCTTAAATGGAGATGAGCTCAACTGAGGGTGTAGTTGTCATGGTCACGCTCCCTTCCTTGCCATGATAACAATGCTACATATATTGTATAAAGACAGAGAATTTATGAGAAGGTGTGAAACAATAAACTGTAAATATACTATAGTAAGGCACTGCATGAACCAGAGATATATACTATAGTAAGGCACTGCATGAACCAGAGATAGGAACCAGAGATAGGAGCAATAAATACTTTTAACCTAGACTATAGCATGTACAATAAACCTGGAAGACAGTGGCACAGGGTAAGAATCCTCGCAACCAGTAAGAACAGAGAAATTTTAATGAATATGAAACAGGGGAATATCAGAAAGTAGGAAAAAATAAAAACAAATACTCTTAAGAAAAATTTAAACTTGTTTTACCTGTCCTCTAGCTGATGGAAATTCCCAAATACAAAGGAACTCCACTTTATACTCATTGTAGACGATGAAGAAAGACCCATGAGGAAACCCCCAAGGAAATTGGGCGAGACGATGAAATTAGGAAACATAACTATAGTGAACATGAGAACTATAAAAACTACATTTGTTCAACACTATTAATGAGAACAACCATGAGGGCTACAAAAACTAAACCCTTGAGCCAGCAAAAAGAGGGTCAACGATGCCACCCTTGAATCTGCAGCAGAATAGAAAGGCCATCAATTGATAAATTAGACTCACATACGACAACATAATCATGAATGAAAGGAAAAGGTTCAGCTATATCTGGGTTGATTACCTATATTGGAGAATTCAGCTATATCTGGGTTCAGCTAAAAGGTTCAGCTATATCTGGGTTCAGCTATATTGGAGAATTCGATCCGTGGAGGAGACGTGTGAAGACCGCTCAAAATCGTGGCATAAAGTCAATTAGAGAGGCTAGCTACAAAACATAGACTAGAATGATGCGGCGGAGCCACCGAGATGAGAAAAATGACAACAAAAGCACACTTCCCTGACCCTTAGGAATCAATAAAGGCTAGGGTTATTTTGAGGCATAAATGATCGTCCGATGACGAATCGATCATTGTAGTCGTTCAGGTGTAACTGTCCTCTTAGCCAATATTATTACTACTATCATGTGCCCCCAATGTAATAAATACAGAGGTGGAATGCGGTGATATCTTGGTTAGTTTTTCCAAGGTGTTGATACAAGGGAGATAAATACAATGGATTCATTCATATGTAAAATCATCAATATCGAATTTAATGTAATTTATATCATAAGGTTAACGTATCGTTCAACCTTACAAAACATAAAATATTAATATTTCCATTATAAAATCCATGGTGTGGGCATAGGTTAAAGTAATGGGGTTGTATAAACTATAGTTGTATAGTTATACAAACTATATTGTATTATCGCTATCAAAACTATGGTGTGTTAGAGCACATAGGCCTATAAAATCATAATCTTTTTGTAATTGCAATAGAAAAGCTAAGTACTCTTAAGGAGTAGAATAGCCATTGGATAAATGATTAAGAAGAAATTGCAAGTAATGAGTTATTGGTGGTAAAAGAGTAGTCAATCTATAACCAAAAGAAGAAAAAAAATTATGGCTATACTTAGGAGGAGATATGACAAATGGTATCAGAGTCCTTAGGTTCAAAAATTGGGGCTTAATGGAACCACTACCACAGTAATTAAGTAGAGAAAGTGAGTACATCGTGTAGAATGTAAGGATGGATATGAGTAGTGTATAACTGATTTATTTTTTGTGGTTGTATTATGTTGAATTAGGATAGTTATGAGAGGAAGGAAACAACATGATGGCAGAAGAAGCACCACCCATCACTACAAGGGAAGACTTGTATGTTGAATTGAGTGACAAAGCCACCCCAACAACTAATGCCACTTAGAATCTTCAGTAGGAATTGGAATATATGCTAACAAACAATGAACACCTACTAAAGACTAGCGAGGAACATGAGAAAATTATTAGAGGATTGATGGAAAAGTCAAGCCAAAAAATGGTTGAACCTAAGATGTTGAAAGGAAATGAAAATGGCATAGAGTCAGAAAAATATGGAAGTGAGGGGGAATCTCATAGAACATATCCAAAAAGCACAAGAGAAAGAAGCCAACTGAGCTATAAGGAGAATTCCATAAAATAAAGCCCCCTACTTTTGATGGGGAAAAGAAAGAGGACGCAGAGGCTTAGTTACCAAATATGACTAAATATTTTCAAGTCTATGAATATGAGATTAACTTAAAGGACATATTGGCCATCTACTAGCTACAAGTTAAAGCTACTATGTGGTGGGAGGAAGCCAAAATTTTATATTTACGGGAGGAAAGAACAATAACTTGGGAAGAATTTCAGAAGCAGTTCAAATATCGAAATTTGAGTGAATGTTATTATGATGACCATGCCATAGGGTTTCATGAATTAAGGTTGGGGAAACTTACAATGGATTAATTTCTGGCAAAATTCACAAATCTGCTGCAATACGTACCTTATATTAAAGAGGAAAAATCTAAGTACAACGGTTTGCGAACTATTTTCCTACTATGTACAAGGAGCAGATTGAGTTTGACAATTCGAAGAAGATGGATGAGGCTGTAAGGAAATCCAGGATTTGTTACCAACAATTCAAGTATAAGGGAGATAGTCCTAAGTTTGGCAAAATAAGGATAAAACTAAAACTGTAATGGGAGAAAAACGACAAAAACGCAGTATGTCGAATAATTTTGGTAAGGACCACGAAAGGAAAACGTTGAGTAAGGGGAATTTAAATCAACCGACACACTCTCAAGTGTGGTCAAAACCCATGGACCTTAATTCTAAAAGAGGCAATGGAGACAAGGAAAAAGGAGCACTGAAATGTTGGGGGTGTGGCAAACCTCATATGTTGAGGGAATTTTTTCACAATCCCAGATCTGTGCAAAGTATACAAGCTGTCCATGAAGCCACTATAGTGAATGACCTCACTAGGAATATTCCCATAATAAGCATAACCATGGAATATAGACAAATGGAGAATCAATCTACAATGATTGAAATCGAAGATATTATTTCCACCCAACTTGTTTTTGTTTAAATTGGTCCTAGGGATAGTTTAAGTTATATTGGACCACAAATAGTGGAAAAGTGTAAAATTAAAACTAAAAAATATAGAACTCCCCGGTTGGTATGGCTAACAATAGGCACTAAGAGAAGAGTAACTAGATACGTAAGGGAATTCCATCTTAACTTAAATGGATATTCCACAAAACTGAATTTGAATGTACTTCCCCTATGATCCTATGATATACTGATAGGTATGGACTGGCTAGAAAATCAGGGAGCTATTCTAAACCGTCTAACCAAAATAGTGACTTGCACAAATCAACAAGGAAAAACTCAAATAATTCAAGGAATACCAAAACCCATATCACTTAGACAATTTTTTGTTGTACAAATGAAAAAGAGTGCACAAAAAGGGTGTCAATTATACCTGGTACATGTAGAAGTAGGAAAACAACAAGGAGAGGAACTAAGCTTAGATACATTATCAATTGTTAAATAGTTCTGATAATTTTTTCCAAAGGATATTCCCAACTTACATTCTCATAGAAATATAGATTTTTCCATTGGTTTGGTACCCAGTGTAGCCCCAATGTCTAGACAACCTTCCCACATCATCCCACCTGAGTTATTAGAGCTGGAAATATAACTTTAAGAGCATTTAGATAAAGGCTACATTAGGCCTAGTGTGACACCATGGGGGGCACCTGTGTTATTCGTTAAGAAAAAAGATGGCACATTCATAATGTGCATCGATTACCGATATTTAAACAAGTTAACTATCAAAAATAAGTATCCATTTCCCCATATTGATGACCTGTTCAACCAAGTAAGAATGTGACAATTATGTTAAAAATTTAGTTAAGGAAAGGACATCATCAATTAAGGATGAAAAGTAAAGATATCCACAAAAAACCTTTAGGACCAGACATGGGAACTATGAGTTTGTAGTGTTACCATTTGGCCTTACGAATTCCCCAACAACTTTTATGTGCTTGATGAACACCATACTCAACAAATATTTAGATAATTTTTTGTTGGTATTCATTGATGATATCCTCATATATTCTATAAATTAAAAAGAACATAAATAACACTTAAAGTTTGTGTCGAAAACTTTAGGGGAAAATCAATTGTATGCTGAATTCAGCAAATGTGATTTTCACAAAACCATAATACAATATTTGGGTCATGTCATTTCTAGCAAAGGGTTAGCAGTTGATCCTGAAAAGGTTAAAGCCATGGTTAATTGGCCTATACCAAAGGATTCTCTAGAATAGAATATCATATCACATCATTATAGAAAAAAAGGAGTAAAGTTTGAATGGACTGTAGAGTGTTAGAAAAGTTTAGATAATATGAAACATTTAATCACAACGGCACCCATCTTAAAATGGGCATATCTAAATAAAGCATTTGTTGTTTACACTGTTTCATGTATGGAAGGGTTAGGGGGAGTTTTACTACAAGAAAAAACTGTCATAACCTATGAGTCAAGGAAGTTGAAAATCCATGAAATAAATTATGTTGTATCTGATTTAGAGTTAGTTGTGGTCATACATGGCTTAAAGATGTGGAGGAATTATTTGTTAGCGAAGAAATTCACCTTGGTAACTGATCATATCAGCCTAAAATATATGTTTGGTCAACCAAATCTGAATGCTAGACAATCTAGGTGGATGACATTTCTTAGTGAACTCGAGTTCAACATAAAACACATAAAAGGGAAGGAAAAGAAGATAGGAAATGGTTTGAGTAGACATGCTTATAATCTAATGGATGTGAAAATTAACACAACTCATACATATTTCATAGAGTAGATTAATAATTCCATTAAAAGTGATCGAACATATTTGGAAATTCAACAAAAATTACAGCAAGCTAATATCCTTACTTATATAGAGAAATCTAAAAAAATGTTGATTTACAAAAAATTAAAGTATATTCGCAATGTAAATTCTTTGAAACAACTAATACTGGATGGATATCATAAGAAACCTTATGCGAGACATCCAGGATGCCAAAATATAGTCACATCCTTAAGGAAAAAATTATTTTGGCTAGGTATGAAGAAAGAGGTGGCTGAATATTTATCAAAATGCTTAAAGTGTTAGTAGGTAAAGACGAAGAATCAACACCTTACTGGGTTGCTAAATCCACCACCTATCATGGAATGGAAGTGGGGAATAATTTATTTGGACTTTATTACAAGGTTACCGAAGAGAAATAGACAACATGACTCAATCATGGTAGTGGTGGACACCTCAAGTAAAGCAACCCACTTCATACCAGTACAATCTACTTTTGGTATGACAAAAATTGTGCACATCTTCATGAAAGATATTTTTTGGCTACATGGAATACCCAAGATGATTGTATGAGACAAAGATGCCAAATTCACTTCAAATTTTTGGAAAGAATTGTTTGGGCTCATGGGCACTAAATTAAATTTTAGTACAACATATCATCCTCAAACAGATGGAAAAAATGAGGGAACTAACCAAATTTTAGAAGACATGCTCATAATGTATGTCACGGATACACCTACAAAATGGGAAGATTTTATGCATTTAGTTGAGTTCTCCTACAACAATAGCTACCAAAAATTTATAAAAAATGATCCTTTTTGAAGCCTTATATGACAGAAAAATCCATACACTACTCAATTGGATTCAACCAGGGGATAGACTGATCCTTGGGCCACATGCATTGCAAGAAATGGAGCAAACAATGCATAAAATTCAACAGAATATCAAAACCGTACATGATTGGGAAAAAAATTATGTAGACATGAAAAGAACATACATAGAATTCAAAATTGGGGATCATTTCTATCTAAGGGTGAAACCAAGGAAAAGTAAATTGCAATGGGAACCGATCCAAAACTAGCACCACATTTTTGTGGATTGTTTGAAATATTGGACCGGGTTGGACAAGTAGCTTATCAATTAGCATTATCCAGACACATTAAAGTTCATAATGTTTTTCATGTGTCTTTACTTAAGAAATATGTACATGGAAGTTCTCTCATTAGTGATTGGAAAATGCTACAGGTGGAACTTGAGTGAGACTTTCTGGCAGAGCATATTTGTATCCTAGATTGGAAAGAAATTTGGCTCTGAAATCGAGATGTTGTTTAGGTTAAGGTGCTATGGAATAATTTTACTACCGAAGAGGCTACATGGGAATGACAAGATGATATGCATAAAATTTATCGAGCACTGTTTCAAAATGAAGGCATAGAAATTCAAACACCAAGGACTGTGTGAATAAAAGGGGGGGAGAATGTAATATCCCTCCACTTATGAAATGCTTTTTTCTTTTATTACAATAAAATATGGTTGAAAGCCATGAGATACATTAAATTTTTTATGTAAATAAATATTTTGTTTATAAATAAATAAATGGATAGAATGTGAGTACTTGGGAATGAGTTACTTGATTCATGCCAAAATATCATTAATGAATGAGATTGGGACAAACATGTCATGATAAAATAAATTCTAGATAATATCTTACACGAATTTAATGGACATGAGAGAAAATCCATTAAATTTCTTAGCTCAAGAAAGATGCTAAGCTTGAACAACCATAAAAGCACCACGAGAGAAAAAGGCGGGATTTTATGGACAAAGACTAGGCAAGTGGAAGTTAAAAGACACAAAATCGGGATGTTGCTAGAGGAAAAATTATCATGAAAGAAATGTTTAAATTATCCATGAAACAAATCAAAAAACGTTATTGAACGCGTGGGAAAGATCATCTCAGCATGGGGGCAAACTGGTGGATTTCAGTTCAAGGTTGTGTGGTGAAATCGCGAAATATTCCCAAGTAAATTTCCATTAGGAATTATGGTTAGAATATATTCAACATATTAATTGGTTTTACTTTATTTTGAATCTCTCATTGATTTGGTTATCTCAATATGTATTTACTAGAAGTAAGTGATAGTTTTTGTTGAGTATGTTTAATTATCAAACTAATATCTAATTCTTGAACTCAATGAGGAATTTATGTGTTAGTAGTGAGGAAGATGTGCTCTATATTTTGAAGGTGGGAAAAACATATTGATTTTTTTTTTTTTTCTGACATGCAAGTTCTTTATAAACTTGACTTATGAGTTATTTTCCTATATTATGTGCTAGTTAATGGTTACATGAATTGTTACTAATAAAAAAGGAGGGAAGTAAAAATTACCACTAGTTCCTGAACTGTACGCAGGAATAAGATAGTTAGAAATTAATAACTATGGGAATAAAGATATTTTATCTCTTGCAATAGCATAATTATTCTACATAGATTGTGAAGAGGAAGAAGAAAAGGAGCAAGAAAGGTCAAAAGAAGAGGATATACTCCAGGAACAAAGCCTAGATAAAGAAGAAATGAATCCCACCATATCATGTAATGCATTGGTTGGAATTACCACTCCTCAAACCATCAAGATAGAAGGACAAATCAAGAATAAAAAGGTAATAGTGTTGATTGATTTAGGAAGTACCCACAATTTTATTCCTTGTAAGATAGCAAAAGAATTGAATTGCTTCCTATATCTATCACCAGAGTATCAAGTGATGGTTGCAAATGGAGGAACGATAAATTGCTCTGGAAAGTGCCATAATATCAAACTATCCATGGGAGAATATGTATTGACTAGCCCAATGCTTTCCATTCCAATGGGAGGTGATGATGT
>APFE030608260.1:134233-155052 GCA_000404065.3 Pinus taeda | reverse complement strand
CACATAGGCTTCACTCAATGAACCTCTGACATATCATGTCATATCCCCAAATTATTGTAAATATTTTATTTATCACAGTTAAAAAAAAGAATATTATTTGTTGAATAAACTTATATTTTTTTATTTTTATTTTTTTCAGTAAATGGAAATTAAAAAAAAAATGATTTCCTAGTAATAGGGAAAAAGGGTAAGGGTCTTACCAAATCTAGTGAGGATCAGATGGTAAGGGCGCAAAGCGTGTGCAATTAGCAAAGATGGTAGTCTTTGAGCGAGCTAGAGGGGAGACTAGTCTTGAAAGACAGTCTCAAGGACGGTTGGATGACTAGCTACAGAGAGCAGTGGTGACCATATCTACAAACAGAGAAAATAAGTGCTCTTACAAAAGGCGACTTAGGTATGTTGCCCTAACTTGAAACCAAAAGAAAAAGAATGTTTACATTTTGTAGTTTACAGTTCCTTAAAATAGTGAGAAAGGGGACAAAATAGGGAGGTCGGGTAGTTTTCTAGATCAACTGTTATTTGGTAGAAGTGGCTATACGTTTTTCTCTTGGAAAAGGGTCAACTCGGAACTTCACGGTTATCTATCTTTCTTTAATTAAATCTTTCCTTCTCTCAGATAAAAAAAAATGAACATGCTTGATAGTGTTTATTAAGGGTTGTCAAATGAAATAGTTGTGAAGAGTTATAGTTTATATGATAACCAGTTTCAAGAAAACAAAGAAATGAAAGAAATAGAAACCCTTAGTAAAACAATGGCAATATTCACAACCGCCAATGGGTACACTGATAAATCAAACAAGAAAGTACTGTGCAATGCGTAGACCAACTTGAATATAGGAGAGTGTACAACAAATTGATTTCAAAATCAGTAATAGTCTCTAGTAGTTGAAATCTTTGGATATGGAAAGAACGAAATGAATGAAGACTGTTACAGTCCCAACACATGCAGAAAAGACCGATAGGGCCATCGTGGGGCAACGAGTACATGTTACTAGGTCTAACCTATTTTTGAATATCAGAACCTGTGAGGACAATACAAGAACCCAGAATTATGGACAACTCCCAAGATAAATACCAGAATATGAAACCACCTTCTTTATACAAGTATTAAAGTTCTACAAAATACATGAACTCAGGAATCAAGCATAAGAAATAATCACGATTCGAAGTAGATAATAAGACAAGGCAAGCAAGAAAGGGGTAGCTAAAACCTAGGGTAAGGGTTCGAGCTATATTCGAAACTAGTAGTCCTTGAGGACAGGGGACTTGACAGTAGAACCCTGCAGCCATAACTAGCCTTGCAAAAGTGGAAAACCCTCATGGCGGTGAAACCCTGGAGTTAGCGAATGAGAACAATCTCACGAAAGAAACTTAGAAAACTGAGGAATCCAAGTTATAATGACTCTCCGTAACAGACCGCGTTAATTATAATGAAAAATAAACAGACAGTAAGGAATAGTCCATAACCTCTTTTGCGGTTATTGACAGAGTTAGTCAAACGGAGTTCAGGTTGACCAAGATCACATATGCATCTTGAAGATTTATAACTCTTTCATAATGCAAATAATACTTTAAAATTTGTAATCGATTCAACATACTGTGCATACAATTACTGTGCATATAAGTGTAAACAAGGAACCGAGTATTTACATCACATGATTTTTCTTGTAGACACAACGAAAGACTCAAACCCAACACTGTATATAATTATAGCAAAATACAAATCAAATTCAAGAAAATAATGTCTTTAGCTGCTAACTAGAGTAGCCATACCAAATAGCAGAGTAATTAACCAGTACATATCTGGAAACCCTCATTGTCACAAAATAGAATAACAGGAGAACTACATAGTTTCAGAGTAGAAATGAGCTCTGGGTATTATCCGAATTGATAATCACATCGTGCTTATGGATATATACATTTGGGGAAAAACCCTTTAAAAACCCTAATCCTCATCTAAATTGAGGAATTCGGCTACAAGACAGACATCTCATAGACACAGAGATCCATATCCACGCCTTAGGCTTTCTCCCTCCAACCAAGGCAAGTTATTACCCATAACTAGTGAAGTCCATCGCTGTAGTTATGTCGCCCAACCAAGCAAGTCGAGCCAGCTTCGAACTGAACAACCTGCTTGTATTCCAATTATAGGAAAACTGGTTAGGGTACCTAGTAGGGCTTGAACGTCTCCAACTACGAAGGACAAAGAAGCAAAAGAATAGAGAACCAGCTGTAAAAAAAGACCAGAACAGTTTACCTGTAAACAATTTGGCCCATTTCCAGACCATGAGATTGGACCACAACAAAATTACCGAATACCCAAGAACAACGCTGTTGAAGCAATGGCTGCATTAGAGCAAACTTCACGGGGTTTGCAAAAATAAATGAGGTCAATCTTGTCGTAGTTGGAGATGAGGAAACCCCGGAATAGGCACCACCGTTGGATCGCAAGAGGTGAACAACACCGTCAATTTGGGTCAGGATCCCGAGCGGAGCTGTTGAGGCCAGATGATCCCCCAAGCCATGTACATGACAGTGCAGATAGAAATTAACATCACCCTTAGCTGGCATGGCTTGCCACATGATGGAAGAGGCTTCATACCAATTACAACATAAATGCAAGCAGAGTGGTTCACAAACCAAAAACCAACCTTTTGAGAAGTAAATGCGCTATTTAATGACATCGTATAGCTATAGTAATAGTAAATTCTAGAGTTGTAGAAAAATCAAATAAAGATACGGTAGACCAGCATGGAAATATGTAGTAACACCCTTTTATGTGGTTGTAAATAATTTTTTTTTTATTGATGGAGACATTACAAGTGGTATGAGAGCGAGGTTTCAAAACCGTGGCCTTTGGGAACTGGGGGAAAAAAAACTGTCAACAGACTGTATATTTAGAACTTATTACATCTCTAATGAGTAAAAAGAAATAGATAGTGTGATAGCCTTCTACTGTTGCTTGTTTTGTGGTAAGCACAGGAAAACATAGGATTGACAATATGAGGAGAACAGGCAGTGCGTCACACAAGTTTGTGGCGGGTCAGGGACCTGCAGCATGTCCTAGAAGCAGTCTCAAATTATGGGTACAACTGGGTGAGGAGGCGCGCAATACCAATCTAGCGATTTTGGAGATATTACAAGAGCCGAAAAATGAAATTTCCCAATTACGGGAAGATAATGCAAGGTTAACTATGGAACAGGAGAGGATCATAAAAAGACTATTCGACAGACAGAACCAGCAGCGACTGAATCCCAACGCTGAGCAACAAAGAATGTCAGGAGAACAGAATCACCCCACAAAACCTGAAGAGTCAGAAGGAAGGGAGGAGGAACACTCGGATAATGCCTCTGAACAGCAGACATCCAAAAGGAAATGAATCAAGGTGCAAGGGGGGTTCCGTAAAATCAAGCCACCACATTTTGATGGAGAATAGGATGAAGCAACTGAGGCCTGGTTGATTAATATGAACAAATACTTCCAGATTTATGAATATGATCACAACCTCAAGGCACGATTGGCCATTTTCCAGTTACAGGGAAAAGCCACCTGTGGTGGGAGGAAGTTAAGATGGTAAGAGGAGTAAGCGAACAGAATGTCACTTGGGAGAAATTTCAAAGATACTTTAAGGAAAGGTACTTGACTGAGTGCTTCTATGACAAGAAGGTAAGGGAATTTCATGATCTGCATTTGGGGCAGCAAACTATGGATGAATTTATTACTCGTTTTACTTCCTTACTCCGCTATGTGCCCTATACCCGGAAAGAGAAAGCTAAAGTATAGAGGTTTGTCAGTAGCCTACCCATAAGTATGAGGGAAAGAATTGAATTTGACAACCCAAAGATAATGGACGAGGCTATACGCAAAGCCTAAATTTTCTACCAGCAGACCAACCAAAAGGGAGAGCTCCTGGGTAAGAAATGGGTCGATAAGAGACGTAGCAAGCTGGATGGTGGTACTAAAGGTAACCCTGGTGGAGGTAATAAAGGATTCGCTAAAGGGAAAATCAGCAGAAACTCTCAAAAGAATTCGCTCTGCTTAAAGCCCCTCAATGAGTCCAGAACTAATGATCAACTCGGGAAAACAGACAACGAAGGGATAGTAAGGCCCCCAACGCAATGTTGGGGCTGTGGTGGCCCCCATTATGTGAAAAACTTCCCTCAGCGAAAAGGAGCCAAATAGGTCTCCTAGGTCTATGAAGCCTCTACCATTGGCGATGTAGGAAGGAGTATGCCAAATATTAATGCCGCTCTGGAAGATCGCCAGGCAGAGTACCAGCCAACCATCATGGAATTTGAAGGTAAACTCTTAGACCTTGTTGTAACTGTTTTTACTGACCTTGGTGCAACATTAAGTTATGTTAGTCCTAGAATTGTGGAGCATTGTAAGTTGCAACCTGTTAAGTTTAAGGACCACTGGCTAGTCCATTTGGCAACAGGGGCAAAAAGATGGGTAATGGCTGAGGTCAAAAACTGCCCTTTGAAAATAGCAGGAAAGTCAGTGACAACAAATTTAAATGTGCTTCCCCATGGCTCGTACGACATATTGATTGGTATGGACTGGTTAGAAAAACACTGGCCCATAATTAATTATAAAACCAATACTATCAGTTATAAGGATGAGATTGGAATAATACAAGAGATGCAAGGGATTAAGCGGCCAACACAGATTCAACCCATAACTGCCTCACAGTTAGCCAAATGCATCAGAAAAGGATGTTAGATTTATTCCATCCAAGTGGGGTATCCCGATTCAAAAAATAAAACAACCACATTGGAGAATATTCCTGTGATACAAGAATTTGTTGATGTGTTCCTGGAAGAGATCCCCGGACTACCACCCAAAAGGGAAATAGATTTTACCATTGAATTGGTGCCAGGAGTAGCCCCAGTCTCTCGAGCACCCTACAGAATGAGCGTACCAGAATTGACAGAGCTGAAGATGCAATTACAGGAGCTGTTGGACAAAATGTACATTCGCCCCAGTGTGTCCCCATGGGGAGCCCCGATATTATTCGTTAAGAAAAAGGATGGGACTCTTGACATGTGTATGGATAATTGTTAGTTAAAAAAATTGACAATTAAAAACAAGTACCCCCTACCCCGCATTGATGAATTGTTTGACCAGGTGAGAGGGGCAACAATTTTCTCAAAGATTGATTTGCAGTCAGGGTATCACCAAATCCAGATTAGAGAGGAAGACATAGCTAAGACAACTTTTAGAACTCGGTATGGCCACTATGAGTTTGTGGTGTTACCCTTCAGGTTGACCAACGCCCCCCACCACCTTTATGTGCCTGATGAACATGTGTTTCATTGGTATTTGGATAAATTTGTGCTGATCTTTATTGATGATATATTGATTTACTCTCGGACTATGGAGGAGCATCAGGAGCACCTCAAGTTACTATTGCAAACCCTCCAATAACACCAATTGTATGCTAAGTACAGTAAATGTGAATTTTTCAAGGAGCAGATACAGTACTTGGGCCATATCATCACTAAGGATGGAATCGTCGTGGATCTTGGAAAGATAAGGACCATTATGGAATGGAAAATACCCAAAGATGTGGCAGACATCTGATCTTTCATGGGATTGGTAGGCTATTATAGATGGTTTGTAAAGGGATTTTCAAAAGTAGCTTATCCAATCACATCCTTACAGAAAAAGGGAAGATCTTATAGCTGGACCCCTGAATGTCAAAGAAGTTTTGAACAACTCAAATACTTACTCACCACAGCACCTATTCTAAGTATAGCCAATCCTAAAAAAGATTACGTGGTGTGCACTGACGCAAGTAAAGAAGGAGTAGGAGGCGTGCTTATGTAGGAAGGAAAAGTGATTGCATACAAATCAAGGAAGTTAAAAGAGAATGAGCAGAAATATTCTGCTTACGATCTAGAGTTGGTAGCTGTGATTCACACTGTAAAAATGTGGTGACATTATCTTATGGGAAGAAAAATTATTTTATTGACAGACCACCATAGTGTGACTAATTATTTTAGCTAGCCCACACTAAATGCAAGGCAATCACGGTGGGTGGGTTTCCTAAGCGGTTTTGATTTTGAGATCAAGCATCTAAAAGGAAAGGAGAACCAGGTGGCAGATGCTTTGAGTTGGAAATTGCAATGTCTTTACGAGATTTCTTGCTATGAAGGGAAAATCCCTTTCAGGAAAATGATTAAAAGGCAGCTGAACTAGATTCTTTTTATCAACAAATAAAACAGCAAGTGCAACTACCAAACATCAAGGAGAAATAGCCAGATTATGCTTTGAATGCTACTGGAATGTTGTATTATAAAGGAAGGTTGTATGTGCCCAATCAGAATAGTATTAAAAATTTGATATTGGATGAGTATCATAAGAGTCATTATGTCCGACACCCAGGGTATCAAAAGATGATCAACGCACTCCGAAAAGAATATTATTGGCTGGGTATGAAGAAAGATGTGGCTGGTTACTTGGCTCGATGTCTAGAATGTCAGCAAATTAAAGTAAAACACCAACATCCTACGGGCTTATTGCAACCATTACCCGTCCTGGAATGGAAGTGGGAAACCATCTCTATGGACTTTATAACAGAATTGCCTAAATCAAAGAAGAATAATGACTCCATCATGGTGGTTGTGGACAAGCTAAGTAAGTCAGCACATTTTATACCGGTGCAATCTACATACAGAGCTGTGTAGATCGCCCATGTGTTCATGCAAAACATATTTAAGCTACATGGGTTACCAAAGACAATAATTTTAGACCGTGATGTAAAATTTACATTGGTCTTTTGGAAAACATTGTTTGAAGAATTGGGAACTCATCTGAACTTTAGTACGGCATATCACCCTCAAATTGATAGGCAAACCGAACGGGTGAACCGAGTTGTGGAAGATATGTTAAGGGCATATATTATGCAGCAACCAACCAAGTGGGAGGACTATCTTCACTTGGTTGAGTTTGCATACAATAATGGCTACCACACATCATTGCTAATGAGCCCTTTTGAAGTGCTGTATGGGCGGAAGTGTTGCACCCCCTCAAGCTGGAGTGGACTGGAAGACAGATTGATGTTAGGTCCTGAAATGCTCAAGGAGATGGAGGAACTGGTTAAAAAGGTGCGTTCTAATTTTAAGGCAGCTCAGGGTAGGCAAAAGAACTTCTCTGACTGGAAAAGGAGGTTTAAGGAGTATCAGGTTGGTGATCATGTGTATGTGAGAATTCGAGTAAAAAAGAGCACATTACAGTGGAATGGATGTGTTAAGTTGGTACCTCGATATTGTGGACCATTCCAGATCTTAGCAAGAATTGGGTCGGTGGCTTACCAGCTCGCTCTGCCTAGTCACATACAAGTCCACAATGTCTTTCATGTTTCTGTGTTAAAAAAATATGTTTATGATCCTAAACATGTGATTAATTGGCATGATATTTAGGTGAGAATTATCTTCGGTAAATCAATCCAAATGTTTTTTCTTAAGGGAAAACTGACTCAGGATGTTGCATGTTGCAGGTAGAACCGGAAGGAGGAATTTGAGTCGAACCTTTGAGCATCCTAGACCAGAGAGAAGTCACACCACGGAAGCGGGATATTACCCAAGTTAAAGTGCAGTGGCAGCACTTTGGGCCCGATGAGGCCACTTGGGAGGATGAAGAACTCATGAAATAGGTTTACCCAGGGCTGTTTATAACTGAAAGACATCGGGACGATGTCTAATTTAGGAGGGGGAGATGTCATATCCCCAGATTATTGTAAATATTTTATTTACCAAAGTTAAAAAAAAGAATATTATTTGTTGTATAAACCTAATATATATATATAATATATAATTATATTCCAGTAAATGGAAATTAAAAAAATGATTTCCTAGTAACAAGGATATCATGTAACTTCTGTGGAGGGAAGTTAAGTCATGGATAAAAAAAATAGTTGCAAACCCTAACCGTCCTTTCCCCAACCGTGGAATGATTTCCAGGAAAAGGAGGGGGAAGAGGAAAAAAGGAGGTTGTGTTGTAGATGACAAGCAGTAGGAAAAAGGGTAAGGGTCTTACCAAGTCTGGTGAGGATCAGATGGTAAGGGTGCAGAGCACGTGCAATTAGCAAAGATGGTAGTCTTTGAGCCAGCTAGGGGGGAGACTGGTCTTGAAAGACAGCCTCAAGGACGGGTGGATGACTAGCTGCAGAGAGCAGTGGTGACCATATCTAGAAACAAAGAAAAGAAGTGCTCTTATAGAAGGCAACTCAGGTTTGCGGCCCTAACTTGAACCAAAAGAAAAAGAATGTTTACTTTCCGTTGTTTACAGTTCCTTAAAATAGTGAGAAAGGGGACAAAATAGGGAGGTCGGGTAGCTTTCTAGATCAACTATTATTTGGTAGAAGTGGCTGTATGTTTTTCTCTTTGAAAAGGGTCAACGTGGAACTTCACGATTATCTGTCTTTGTTTAATTAAATATTTCCTTCTCTCAGATAAAAAAAAAATTGAACATGCTTGACAGTATTTATTAAGGGATGTCAAATGAAATAGCCATGAAGAGTTATGGTTTATATGATAACCAGTTTCAAGAAAATAGAGAAACGAAAGAAATAGAAACCCTTAGTAAAACAATGGAAATACGGACAACTGCCAATGGGTACACTGATAAATCAAACAAGAAAGTATTGTGCAATGCATAGACCAACTCGAATATAGGAGAGTGTACAACAAATTGATTTCAAAATCAATAATAGTCTCTAGCCGTCGAAATCTTTGGATCTGGAAAGAAAGAAAGGAATGAAGATTGTTACAGTCCCAACACATGCGAAAAAGACCGATAGGGCCATCATGGGGCAATGAGTACATGTTACCAGGTCTAATCTATTTGTGAATATCAGAACCTGTGAGGACAATACAAGAACCCAAAATTCTGGACAACTCCCAAGATAAATACCGGAATGTGAAACCACCTTCTTTATACAAGTATTAAAGTTCTGCGGAATACATGAACTCGGGAATCAAGCATAAGAAATAATCATGATTCGAAGTAGATAACAAGACAAGGCAAGAAAGAAAGGGGTAGCTAAGACCTAGGGTAAGGGTTCGAGCTGTACTCGAAACCAGTAGTCCCTGAGGACAAGGGACTCGATAGCAGAACCCTGTGGCCATAACTAGCCTTGAAAAAGCGGAAAACCCTCCTGGCGGTGAAACCCTGGAGTTAGCAAATGACAACAATCTCACGAAAGAAACTTTAGAAACTGAGGAAACCTAGTTATAATGACTCTGCGTAGCAGACCTCGTCAATTACAATGAAAAATAAACAGACAGTAAGGAATATTCTAGAACCCCTTTTGTTGTTATTGACAGACCTTTGTAACGAGAAATCAAGCTACATATATCAAACGGAGTTCAGGCTAATCAAGACCACATATGCATCTTGAAGATTTATAACTCTTTCATAACACAAATAATACCTTAAAATTTGTAACAGATTCAACATACTGTGCATACAATTATTGTGCATATAAGAGTAAACAAGGAACCGAGTATTTACATCACATGATTTTTCCTGTAGACACAACGAAAGACTCAAACCCAGCATTGTATATAATTATAGAAAAATACAAATCGAATTCAAGCAAATAATGTTTTCAGCTGCTAGTTAGAGTAGCCATACCAAATAGCAGAGTAATTAACCAGTACATATATGGAAACCCTCATTGTCACAAAATAGAATAACAGGAGAACTACACAGTTTCAGGGCAGAAATAAGCTCTGGGTATTATCCAAATTGATAATAACATCTTGCTTATGAATATATACATTTGGGGAAAAACCCTTTAAAAACCCTAACCCTCATCTAAATTGATGAATTCGGCTACAAGACAGACATCTCGCAGACGCAGAGAGCCATATCCACGCCTTAGGCTTTCCCCCTCCAACTAGGGCAAGTTATTACCCGTAATGGGTGAAGTCCGCCGCTGTAGTTGTGTCACCCCACTAAGTAAGTCAAGTCAGCTCTGAACCCAACAACCTACTTGTATTCCAATTACAAGAAAACTGGTTAGGGTACCTAGTAGGGCTTGAACGCCTCCAACTACGAAGGACAAGGAGGCAAAAGAATGGAGAACCAGCTGAAAAAGAGACCAAAACAGTTTACCTGTAAACAATTTGGCCTACTGCCAGACCATGAGATTGGACCAGAACACAATTACAGAATACCCAAGAATAACACTGTTGAAGCAATGGCCGCATCAAAGCAAAGTTCGCGGGAGGGTTGCAAAAACAAATGAGGTCAATCTTGTCGCACTTGGACATGAGGAAACCCTGGAATAAGTGCCACTGTTGGATCGCAAGAGGTGAACAACACCGTCGATCTGGGTGAGGATCCTGAGCGGAGCTGGTGAGGCCAGACGATCCCCCAAGACACGTACATGACAACGCAGATAGAAATTAACATCACCCTTAACTGGCATGGCTTGCCACGTGATGGAAGCAACCTCATACCAATTACAACGTAAATGCAAGCAGAGTGGTTCACAAACCAAAAACCAACCTTATGAGAATTAAATGCGCTATTTAATGACACTGTATAGCTATAGTAATAGTAAATTCTAGAGTTACGGAAAAATAAAATAAAGATACTGTACACGAGCATGGTAATATGTAATAACACCATTTTATGTGGTCGTAAAAAAAAAAAAAAAAAAAAAAAAAAAATATTGATCGAGACATTACATATCACGTGCATTCATGTCATATTAAACAATACCCTTCCCTGCTTTCGCTAGATATTGTAGGTATCCATTTTTTCATTAACATTTTTCATAACCCTTTATATTTTTCCGTTAATTTTGGGCTCCATTTTTTATACCTACCAATATAAAAGCCCTCTACCCCCTAATATATCCCCAATATATTATGTCATTTTTTCCTCAATAAATATTCCTTAAAATGAACCCACATGGTATGGTATTGCTTCCCCAGTGAAGTCGTCGTGACTCTCGGCAAGATGTGTCAAACCTATCAAGGTGTAAACCTCTTTTTTGAGTACAAAATTTGAGTAAAGGTTATATGTATCTATTTTATTTTATATTTTATATTGTTTTTAGTTTTTATTTGTTTTATTTTACCAAGTCAAAATGTTTTTATTAATAATTGTAATTAGATATTCATTTTTTTGGGATTCATCTATGACCATTTCCACAAAAGATAGCGTAACTCACTAATTTCTCATGATTTTTCGAATAGTTCACATGCACTCATCGAGCGAAATTTTTTTTTTTATTTATTTTTTTTATTTTTTTATTTTTTCATACTGGTTCATCCAGTGATTTTTCTTTCTTTTTTTCTTTTTTTTCCTACTGGTTCGCGGGCCCTGGTCAGTGAGTCCGCTACGTCCAGGTTCGCGGCAAGAGGTGTCAAACCTATCAAGGTGTAAACCTCTTTTTTGAGTACAAAATTTGAGTAAAGGTTATATGTATCTATTTTATTTTATATTTTATATTGTTTTTAGTTTTTATTTGTTTTATTTTACCAAGTCAAAATGTTTTTATTAATAATTGTAATTAGATATTCATTTTTTTGGGATTCATCTATGACCATTTCCACAAAAGATAGCGTAACTCACTAATTTCTCATGATTTTTCGAATAGTTCACATGCACTCATCCAGTGATTTTTTTTTTTTTTCCTACTGGTTCGCGGGCCCTGGTCAGTGAGTCCGCTACGTCCAGGTTCGAGAAATCTGGGTGGACCCCACCCGAAGGGGATCCACCCCTCGATCACACCAGACCTAACCCCAAGAGCTTTCAGGTTTCGACCTTGTGACCTCCCATTGGCGAGGCCCCGACTTGACAGATTGTGCTAACCCTTGGGGCTGCACTCATCCAGTGATGCTCACAAGGGTAATGAATTATGTTTTTTTGGGCAATTAATATCATTAATCCATGGTATTGGCCCAATGGTGGTAGATCCACAGCTAAGGATCTAGGTTATATATTATATATATATTATATATATATATATATTATATTATATAATATATATATGGAAACCATAGGTTTTCAAATCTGGAGCTCAAAAATCATTAATGTAAGTTGAAAATATCTCAATTTTCATTTAATTTTATTTTTTGCATTTTATTTTATTTGTTTTATTTTATTTTTATGTAGTTTGACAGAGTAAAATTGTACATGGGAACATGACAACACATTCCAATATCTCTTCCATAGTAAGTTGGAAAACACCAACAATTAACACAACCATGTAAATTAAATGGATAACAAACAAGGATAAGCATCCATCCGTGATAAATTGTTATTATTATTATTATTAAAAGAATTAGTATATGAGTTAAACATATACACATTTAAAAAAAGATTTAATAAGATTTTGACTATGAAGATTTACCCCGCTTTACTATAGAGATTAACTTGTAAATAGACTATTGCAATATGGGTCAATACCATGGCTTACGAATACCACAAGCCCAAAACAAAACACAAGTGATGTTCATATGACACTTCTTTTAATAAAAAATTTATTTAAAAAGGAAAAAATAACATAACTACTTTTGAAATAAATATCAACCTTTGAGATATGACTATTACTAAAAATATTTTAAAATATTCCATGGATGTTAAATCCCTACCATCCACTTAATAATTAGTGAACCCACTGAGATATTATTATTATCTCAAAATTCTTATTGATATTATTTTTTTCTAAGTAAGGTTAATCTATTAATATGATACAAAAAAAGTAATTACAGTGATTCTTGGCCACAAAGGAACCATGCCTCAATCAACAGGCATCCATGAAAGTTGTATGAGACTGCCCCAACAAAGGGGAAACCAATCCAAAGATATGTCGAGAATATATCCAAAAATTAACCTACAATTTATTCTAACTAGACCAACTGACCAAAACCAATAGTTTATCTAGACTAGACCAATCGACCAATAGATTATCCTGAGGACACATAAGACTAGACAAAACTAAACCAAGAACTAGAAGAAATGCCACTTGGCAGACATGACACGCGACGTTAAGTCTTTCGGAGCAGGCTCCTCCACAATTGGACACGCCCAGTCATCCGGGTTGTCTGACTCGCCACATCGCAACGCCTGATGGCCTTCCTCCATGCTGCCAACCTCAACCTACGGGCCCAACGTGTCATCTAGACACCTCTCCAAGGCCTGCGTGTCACTGTGCACGGCCATCTCAACATGCGAACTGCCAACAATGGCTTTACCGTGCCTTCTGTTCCGACCTCCATCAACTGCCTGCTCGTCATTGTTGTCCCTGTTCCTACTTGGGCCAGCTCTATTCGTCTCCTCCATAGAAATGGTCATGGGAATATGCTCCTCGGTCTCTTCTGTAATGGAAATTGAGATAGTGGCTACAATAACCGAGCGGTTCAAAGAGCTGCGAAACCGAAACTGTGTTGTGTGAGGAACAGGATGCGGAGGCAGAGGAAAGTTTGTAATGCGAACAACTGTATCTTCACGTCTTGAGCTGTGGAGGTCAGCTTTGCCTTTGCCACTTCTTGTATCTAGATACTAACCTGCAAAACTGTGCTAGTGGGGATTTTCGGAAGAGGAGGCAGGGGAAGCAGAGTCATGGCTATGCAAAGCAGGGGAACGAGAACTTCTGCCTCGAGTGCCACCACGTCGGCTGTGCATATGGTGGCGGACCATGCTGGATATGGGAACAGGTAGAGAGTTAGGAGGAGTAGAAGAGGAATTGACAGAAGAGCTTTGCTTAGAAATTACAGAGGGTTGGAGGTCGTGAGCCGAATTGCAAAGGTTTGTGTGGGAATGGTGGAAGCCATTACCCAAATCAATGCAGCTCACAAGCCAACATTTGCGCCCAGTGCTGGTGCGTTTAGTCGGCTCTCCTGCCTGCGAAGGGCATACACAGTGAATCAAGGGCAGAATAATAGGAAAGTTCTCCAGCTCCATGGTTAAGTAGGTAATGGCCTTGCCTCGGCTTGAGCAGGCATTAAATGACTCCTGCGAGGTGCCATGAATGCCATTCATGGTGACCTTGGAAAGGTTGCAGAGGGCCATGTGGCCGCCCCGTCTACCGTCGCCCCGTCTCATCATCTTAATTACCGTAATTAACACGCGCATCCGAGTCTTAATTGATATTATTGATAGTACTATAATTTAATAATAGTGATATTATTTAATATTAAAATAAAGATTATTTATTGTTCTTATTTATTTCTTAATTCAAAAATAATTTTAGTTATTAATTTAGAATTTCCATAAATTAATAATGGAAAATAACTTTAGTAATTAATTATTATTATTATAGTTTTGTATTCAAAATTTTATGATTTTCTTGTAATATAATTTATTACTATATATTTAATATTAAAAATAAATTATTTTATTAATCTTATTTTTCTAATTCAAAGTATATTATTATTAAATTAAAATTCTTTTTAATTTCTAGGTCCAAGGTGGATTAGCTATCTCATTCCTTATCTTGTTTTGAAGAAGAACCACCAATATTTTTTTTTGTTGATTTTTAACCGAAAATACTGTTATACTAAATCCTGTTAAACTAGGGCAGAAGGGTCAAACCTTCATGGTGTAAACGCTTTTTTAGTCTTTTTTTTTTTTTTAACCAAGTCAAATGTTTCTTATAATAATCATAATTATTATTATTTTATTTATAGAAATTATTTTTATTAATAATTATTGATAAATCAATTAAATTTTAGAAGCCTACATAGTTAACGAAATGTGGTTAAGCCAACTAAATCCATGTTAACTAGGGCAAGAGGGAAACTCTCAGGTGTAAACATTTTTGATACAATATTCCAGCTTATTTTATATTTTTGTTTTTATTTTAATTTTACCAGTAAACATGTTTTATTAAATAATATAATTAATAATTATTTTATTTTAATAATATTATTTTTATTTTTATCTACCCCGTAAAAATAATTATTGATAATTAAATTGAAATTTTGGAATCCTTATTATGAAATAGACACATTTAACAATGTAATTAAACCAACCGAAATCCATCTTAACTTAGGGGCTTCACTCAATGAACCTTTGACATATCACATGCATTCATGTCATATTAAACAATACCCTTAATTTGAAAACATATTGGAAAATACCTCTAAAAATCACATTATTTAACACCCTACCAATACGAACCCAATACACCTTCCCAATTTAAATTCTCTACTTTTGCTAGATATTGTAGGTATCTATTTTTTCATTAACATTTTTCATATCCCTTTATATTTTTCCATTAATTTTGGGCTGCATTTTTTATACTTACCAATATAAAACCCTCTACCCACTATATATCCCCAATATATTATGTCATTTTTTCCTCAATAAATATTTTCCCATATAAACCCACAAAGGTATGATATTGCTCCCCTAGTGAAGGCCCCGTGACTCGCCAAGAGGTGTCAAACCTATCAAGGTGTAAACCTTTTTTTTGAGTACAAAATTTGAGTAAAGGTTATATGTATCCATTTTTATTTTATATTTTATATTGTTTTTAGTTTTTGTTTTTTACGAAGTCAAAATGTTTATATTAATAATTGTAATTAGATGTTCATTTTTTTGGGATTCATCTATGACTATTTCCATGAAAGGTAGTCGTAACTCACTATTTTCTCATGATTTTTTGACTAGTCCACATGCACTCATCCTGTGATGCTCACAGGGGTAATGAATTATGATTTTTTGGGCAATTAGTATCAGTAAACCATGGTATTGGCCCAATGGTGGCCCCTCTAGGGACTTGTTATATCTATAGTTAAGATGGATCTAGTTATATATATATATATTATATATAATATATATGCGAAAACCATAGGTTTTCAAAAACTTAGAGCTCAAAAATTCATTAAATGGTGAAAGTTGACTATTTTACCTCAATTTCATTTAAGTTTTTATTTTTTTGTATTTTATTTTATTTTTATATAGTTTGACCAAGTAATATTGTACACGGGAACATGACAGCACATTCCAATATCTCTTTCATAGTAAGTTGGAAAACACCAACAATTAACCCAACCATGTAAACTAAATGGATAACAAACATGGATAAGCATCCATCCATGATAAATTGTTATTATCATTATTATTATTAAAAAAAGTAGTATATGAGTTAAACATATACACATTTAAAAAAAGATTTAACAAGATTTTTGACTATGAAGATTTACCTCGCTTTACTATAGAGATTAACTTGTAAATAAACTATTGCAATATCATGGGTCAATACCATGGGTTACTAATACCACAAGCCTAAAAAAACACAAGTTATGTTCATATGACATTTTTTTAATAAAAAAATTTATTTAAAAAGGAAAAAATAACATAACTATTTTTGAAATAAATATGAATTTTTGAGATATGACTATTACTAAAAATATTTGAAAATATTCCATGGATGTTAAATCCTACCATCCACTAAATAAATTAGTGAATGGGCCTGAGAGAGGCTCTCCCCCAACATGGCAAGAGTTGTAGTATGTTACTGTTAACGTTTTGGACTAAGTCAAATTACATAATAAATAAAAAGTAAAAAAAAAAAAAATTAATAAAAAACTAATAAAATGTGACGTAAACATTTTAACTTAGTCACAATGAAATAAAAAAATAAAAATAAAAATAGCAAAATAAAATTAACCCTATAAAAATAAAAATAAAAATAAAAACAGTTCATGTTATTGACCCATGGTATTGAGAACCATGAAATTTTCCATTTTAGTTCAAATCTACCCAGGGAATCAAAATTTATTTCATTTCCGAAGCATATTAGCCATAATCAACAGATTTCATCCCTCTCTAGTGTTGGTGATTCAAATTAGGTTATAGGCAGCTGCTAATTAACTTTAAAATTCTGAAATTCTTATTCAATAAGCATCCTATAATTAAATTAAAAAAAATTTGAAAATCTATTTCCAAATAATCATTAAAAAATACATGAAATAAATTGAATAAATATGTTAATATTTTAAGGATAGGCTTTTGAAATATGCTATCTATAAATCTAGTAATGTAAAAAAATTATCTACACGTTAAAATCTCCACCTGCAAAAGTATTATTTCTTTTTATGGATTAAATAAATCATAGTAATGTAAAAAATTATCTACACGTTAAAATCTCCCTGCAAAGTATTATTTCTTTTTTATGATTAATTTTAAAATAAAGTGCGAATTCCATAATAAAATATTAATTTTTTTTATAATTAATAGTTTAAGATAAAATTAAAATTTAGTCTAATTTTATGATTCAAACCACCATTGCTATTTATTTATTGGCAGATCAAAGAGCACAGAGCGACTAAGGGATTCGTCATTAGCAAGCAGGCTATCCCTGTCCCTTCTCTAAAAGTTGTTGCAGGGATAATAACGATGGACCACTCTGACGAATCGACTTCCGGTACTGCAACCTCTGCAATTAGCACTCCAGCGTCTTCAGATCCTTGTATTTTAATCAACATCCCGCCGGATCTATTGGAGAACATATTTCTAAGAGTGCCATCGCAGCAATATCCCCAGATCCGGTGGACGTGCAGGGCACTGAAAGGGTTTCTTGACGATCGCATGTTCCTTGGTCGGTATATCGAAGAGCAGGTTGTGGAACACGGAGAAATCATGGTTCCGGTGAAATTGGGGTGGAGGAGCCGTGTAGCGCGTTACAGGAACAGATGCAGTCGTCGGGTATCGTGGGAGTTGGGCTGCAACATCGGATCCTGCTACTATCGCTGCTATAATATCAGAAAATTCAAGTGGAGAGAAGATGGAGTGACGCCGTTTCCCTGCCACGCCGGATTGTTTTGCCCCTGGATTGAATGCGCGACGTGGCACAAGTGGTTCGACGTTGGCTTCGTGCGTACTCTTCTGCGAAATACGGCACCCGAATTCGAGAACAACACCAGTCGCTCTCTCCGTCGCACGGCTCGTCGACTTTGCAGTGTGTGTTCGTGTTCCAATATAAGGTGACTACCTCTGCAGTTTCGCTTTAGCTTGCTTAGTTTATGTTTTTGTGCTAATTCAATTTATTAGCCTAGAGGGTTTGTTTGATATTTTAATTTAGTAGTTTTAAGGGTTAGCTTAATGGTTCTAGTCTTCATCGTTAAAAACAATGGAAACCAGGGCAATTCATGGGTTAGGCTGGGTTAATAAAATTGTTCTAGTTCTCATTGCTGTGGATCTGTCCAAATTTATATTATTTTATTTTTTTTCCATCTTTAGTTTAATATTACATATTTAATTATTAAGATTTTATGTTTGTGTGATTCATGAATCATATATTTGTTCAGATCTTCTTGAAAAATTACATTGAGAACAAAAGATTGACGCGTTTTGAACCCAGATGAATCTAGATTTGAGTTCGAGACTTTTTGTTCTCAATGTGATTGTTCTAGTTCTCATTGTTAAGAGCGTTTTACCAATAAACCTGCTGTGGATCTGTCCAAATTTATATTATTTTATTTTCTTTCGATCCTTAGTTTAATATTACATATTTAATTACTCGGATTTTATGCTTCTGTGATTCATGATATATTGTTCAACCCAGATGAACCTAGATATATTGTTCAACCTAGATGAACCTAGATTTGAGTTCGAGACTCTTTGTTCTCAATGTGATTGTTCTAGTTCTCATTGTTAAGAGCGTTTTACCAATAAACCTGCTGCGGATCTGTCCAAATTTCTATCCAAATTTCTATTATTTTATTTTCTTTAGATCCTTAGTTTAATATTACATATTTAATTACTCAAACTTTATGCTTCTGTGATTCATGATATATTGTTCAAATCTTCTCAAAAAATTACACTGAGAATAAAAGGTTGACTCGTTTTGAACCCAGATGAACCTAGATTTGAGTTCGAGACCCTTTGTTCTCAATGTGATTGTTCTAATTCTCATTGTTAAGAGCGTTTCACGAATAAACTTGAATGTGATTGTTCTAATTCTCATTGTTAAGAGAGTTTTACCAATAAACCTGCGGTGGATCTGTCCAAATTTATATTATTTTATTTTCTTTCGATCCTTAGTTTAATATTACATATTTAATACTGAGATTTTACATATTTAAATATTTATCTATTCTTTTACTTTTAAGATATATTTTTCGCCTTAAATCACAAGATATTTTATTTGTCTTCGAACCAACAAGTGTGGTTCATCGTTAGGACAAGTTCAATGAGCTTTGGTTCATCGTGAGGACAAGTTCAATGAGCTTTGCATGTTAAATAGATAGAGCATAAACCCAACGGCTATGACCAGGTAACCACTATATTGACATAGGAAAATTGGTAATTTTATTAGTGAAAATAAAATTACATGTTGCAGATGAGCTTTGCATTGACATAGGAAAATTGGTAATTTTATTAGTGAAAATAAAATTACATGTTGTAGATGAGCTTTGCATGTTAAATAGATAGAGCAGAAACCCAACAGCTATGACTAGGTATATTGACATAGGAAAATTGGTAATTTTATTAGTGAAAATAAAATTACATGTTGCAGATGCTTCATAGCATTCCATCATCTAGTCAAAGACTGGTGATCATGAATTCATACAAAATAATCAATCATGAGAAGAAAATGTTAAAACTTTTCTCAATTTCTTATTTTTAACCTTTGGCATTCTCCTTGAGATGGTGTGGAGGATACAATGGTGAGCTATTGTTCTTCTTTTGTTCTTGAAGTTTCCTTGTCTGAACTAGTATCCTTTGTTTCAAGTATTCCTTTGTTTCAGGTATCATTGCTAGTTGTGTTGAAGTTACCTGTAGTGTAGTTTGTTCTTGTATTGTTTTATCTTTTTCTTTTTTTCTTGAGTGTTTGAGTGGGAATGGGAACCTTCTCATCATCCTCTTCCTCCTCTACTCATTTGAGAGAAATTGCCATCCTTTGGGCTACTTACCCGACTTCTTCTTTCTTCGTGATTCTTTGGGAACTTTCTCATCGTCCTCTTCCTCCTTTGACTTATTTGGGGGAAATTGCCATCCTTTGGGCTACTTCCCCGACTTCTTCTTTCTTCGTGAATTTTTCTTGGCTTCAGGCACCTATTTGTAGATGTCATGTTTGTAGGCTGCATCTAAATGTTGTGTTCTGGAAATCTAGGAACTAAGTCTAGTTCTCCTTATTGTGTATCAATTGTATGCCATTTAGGAGGCCTTTACTGAGGTCCACTTCTATACATATTCGAAAGCTTTCATTCAGGTCCACTTCTACACATATTTAAACAAAACTACAGATTTGTTCCTCCAGTCTTTATATATCATCCTAAAATATTCCTGATACCATCTAGCACTTGTTCATGCCAAAAATATAAGGAAAGGTTGTGAAGCCTTACCCATACCGATATTTTTTATACAATCATGGTATTTGCATCAAAATCTGGGAACCATGGGGTAATCAGGTCCACTTCTACACATATTCCAATGCCTTTACTGAAGTCTGCTTCTACACATATTGAAACAAAAGTATAGAGATTTGTTCCTCTAGTCTTTGTGTGTGTGTCTTTATATATCATTCTAAAATATTCATGATGCCATCTAGCACTTGTTCATGCCAAAAGTTTAAGGAAAGGTTGTGAAGCCTTACCTATACTAGCATTTTTTATACAATCATGGTATTTTCATCAAAATCTGGGAACCATGGGGTAATGAGGTCCATTTATAGAGATTCGCTCCTCCAGTGTTTGTGTGTGTGTCTTTATATATCATCCTAAAATATTCTTGATGTCTTCAAGCACTTGTTCATGCCAAAAATGTAAGGAAAGGTTATGAAGCCTTACCCATACGGGCATTTTTTATACAATCATGGTATTTGCATCAAAATATGGGAACCATG
>APFE030608260.1:81547-101217 GCA_000404065.3 Pinus taeda | reverse complement strand
TCTGATTGTAAGCATATTTTAGTAGTTTCCATTAATGAAATGAAGTATTATTTCCGCTGCATATTTGTGTATATGGTTATCTCTGTAGTTTGTTGCGTTCCTGTTTAAATCCGGATCACCCTCTTAATCCCCTTCTTGGAGAATTTGTATTAAGGGAAGTAGCTAGGGTTAGGTAACCACCTATCCTAACTTCTTGACATGTGAGAGTTACAGGATTTGTCAACACTCCATTATTTGTTTCATTCATAACTTATAAAATCTTAAATGTATAAATTCAAATATTTTTTTTTTTACTACAATAAATAAATAATTACAATTCTCTAAAGACATCACAATATATTAGATACCTTTCAAAAAAGTATAAATACGAATTTAACACATTTATGAAGGAAATAGAAAAAATGAATTAATATGTAACAAAAGATAACTCAAATCATTATGTAGAAAGAGAATAATAAAAATGCTTATGGGATAATCTATTAAAATATTTGATAACTAAATGTCATAACCCAATTTCGAGGATTAACACAGATTTTAAATTACATATATAAGATATACTTAAAAAAAAATACAAATACAAATATAATATAACACATTTGTGAAGGGTTCTCGCATAATTTATTAAAATATTTGCTAACTAAATGTCATAACCCAATTTAGAGGACTGACAATTGGTTAAGCTCTTAAAAATTAGGATGTTTCTAAGACTTTTATGTATTGAAAACAATATGCAATTGAGTCCTAGAATCCTAGGATGATGAAGAATCTTAGTAGTGAGATAGGCTCAATGAGGTTCATGGCATTTAGGTACATGAGTTTACAATTCCAGATTCAAGTTGCAATGCGTTTTTTTATAGGATGTATTTTTTTTATTAAATTCACACTCGAGGATAATTTTTTTAATATATTTCAAATATAAATATTTCACTAAAGCTAAATATTTAACCTTGGAATTTGACAAAAATAGGGAAGTCAAGTTTTATAAATTTATAAAAGGAATTCAATAAATAAATTTCTTATTACAATTATGGAGGGAGTGTTCAAGTTTCACAGTTTTTATATAAAATGTTAACAAACATGATCATCTTGTTGGAGAAATTAAGAAGAAATATAAGAGGACATATTTTCTAAAATATTATAAGTGAGTATGTGTACTTCATGGAAGTTGAGAGAAAATTTGAGATGAAAATCCATAATTTTTTTAGCTTATATTTTATATTTTAGGAAAAATGAGATATATACTCAAAATTGATTGATAACACAATTTTTAAAATAAGAATAAATATTGGAGAATTGTTAAAGAATTTGTTTTCTTGTATAGTATGTGCAAAAGGGATGAAAAGCAAATGATGATAGGAATCATTAGGTATATGATTAAGGAGATTGATGTTAAGTTTTTATTCTTCATTCTTATTAACTATTTTTATATAAATTACACTAATTTAAATAATCATATGTTGTGTATTGGAATATATTGTAAAAGGAGGTTGTCTATTCAAAAAAGGTTTTTATTCACTCATTTCTTCATCTCATTTAAGATTTTTATTCACTCATTTATTCATCTCCTTTAGATGTGAAATTATTGAATTTAGTAAAATTATATGCTTATTTGGTTATTTGTGTTGATATTAAAAATAGACATTCAAATACCAACATGGAAGTATCTCTTGTAAGGTTTGTCAAGAGGAAAAAGGAATGAAAACGTTTTCTTAAGACCTAAAACAATACCATGGGAAAATTGTTTTTGTTATAAAAGTAAGTGGACCTCTTATACCGTACAAATACTAGATATTTGCAAAATAAGTTTAAAGGATCCTTAGATAGGTGGAAAAACCATTAAGTACTTAAGTTAATGCATCTTATGATAACTTAAATTCTAAACTGCACATTATATATCTATATATATATATATATATATATATTATATATATTATAATATATATATATATATATATTGCAAAGAAATATAAATTGAAATAAAACACATGCGAAAGAAAGTAGAAAATTAAAAAACAAATTAATTAATGAATAACAAAAACAAGGTAATGAAAAAGTTTTAAATCATAAGATACAAAGAGAACATTAGAGGTGCCCCATAGGATAATTTATTAAAATGTTTTACCGCAAAATTCGTAACCCAATTAACAAGGCTAATAATTGGTTAGGCTCCTAATGAATAGAATTTTTGAAAAACTATGTTGTATTCACAACAATATGTAATAAAATGTGAGAATCCTTGGATGATGAAAATTCTTAAAAAAATCTAGGTCATAACTATAATACACTACCCTAGAATCAATTTTAGCATTATTAGTCCTTGCCTCTGACATAACAGGGACTATAGCGTTTGATCGAGTGCTGACCAGCTATTAGTTCTTCTGTTGACAGTAAATTTTCAATGTTAAAGCAATTTTAAGCAAAGTTTATTGCTGGCGATTTGGCTCCAAAAAACTTTAACCAAACTTTTGATTGCACCCTCTTATTGCAAGCATCTCTTGCCCCAATGTTATTTTAGTGAGGGCAAGTTATTTTATCCCAAGTTTTTTCTTGCTTCCACACTTGTTTACACTTGTCACCATTGTGTGCTGACATGATTGTTCAAAGTGAACAGGTGGTGATTGCCTGTGAGGCTTTTTGCATGTAGTCACATTGATAGAGGCGTCCTCCTATTGCATTAGAGCACATTCGGTTCAATTCAATTTGCATCCGAGCTAGCCGGTTCAATTCGTCGAAGAAAAGCAAAGAAAGACAAGAGCCTAATTACACTTCTTCATTGATCCACTATCGCCTATCTTATCCCGTTAATCTGTGCCTAGAGGTACAATTTCGAAATTCAATTATTTTTTTTATCAGCCTAAAAAAACCATTACTTTTCATTATAAAAATGATTACAGTAGCTTGTTTTTGTTATGCTTCCTCAAAAAACAATTTTGAATTTCAAAATTCAGTTAAACAAGTTAAAATGCATTACGAAAAGGGAAAAACCAATACATACAGCTACTATAACTACATTAGAAACGAGCGCACATCGACAAAGCTATAAAACGATAAGGCATGTACATTGTACCCCATTAATCAGACGAAATCATTAAAACCCTATAACAAAAAGGCTACATAAGAATGCGTTCGTGAGAAAAAATGTCCCATTAAAGCTCAAAATAAGTAAAAGCGTGCCCTTTTCTCACTAGCAACAAAACCTATAATGTGCTTGTTTATGTGAATGAGAATCAAACCCATGGCCAAAATTGTTTTTTATATCGAATACTAATATAGACCATTATTCATAAGAGAAACAATTTCTGAAGAAATTCATTGAAGTTTCCATCAATCTTGACCTCCTATCAACCCCATACCAAAATCCAACAAATTCAGGGCCAAATAGATCAGATGGGTAGAGAAATGGGTACATGTGTGTGTGTCTTAGGATGAGAGATTACTTCCTGTGCTAACTAGATGCTCTCATGCTGTTGCCATTCTCTACGCTTCAGACTTACATGTATTCTATGGCCAACGATAGTGAAAAAGGGAAAATGAACGAATACAATATCAGATAGTCCACCTATGGACCATATTCAGACACTTTTCTTCTTTTTTGCATGGCAGAGTCTCCTGTCATGATGACAAGGCCATTAGTTCATTGATTTCCATGTGCAGGCTTTTGTTGCAAAGATTGCAAAGAAATATCCAGCTCAACTTTCACTTACCACGTTAATTTGCTTCTTTTGTTATGCTTCCTCAAAAAACAATTTTGAATTTTATAAATTCAGTTAAACAAGTTAAAACGCTTTACGAAAAAGGAAAAAATAATACATGCAGCTACTGTAATTACATTAGGAATGAGGGCGCATCGATGCAGCTATAAAAAAATAAGGCATGTATGTTTTACCCCATTAATCAGACGAAATCATTAAAACCTTATAACAAAAAGGATACATAAGAATGCATTCGTTAGCAAAAATGGCCCATTAAAGCTAAAAATAAGTAAAAGCATGCCCTTTTCTCACTAGAAATAGAACCTATAATGCGTTTGTTTATGTGAATGAGAATCGAACCCATCGCCAACATTGTTTTTTGTATGGAATACTAATATAGACCATTATTCATAGGAGAAACAAGTTATGATGAAATTAATTGAAGTTTCCAGCAATCTTTACCTCGTATCAAACCCATACCAAAATCCAACAAGTTCAGGGCCAAATAGATCAGATAGGTAGAGAAATGAGTACCTGTGTGTGTCTCAGGATGAGAGATTACTTACTAGATGCTCTCATGCTCTCGCCATTCTCTGGGCTTCAGACTTACATGTATTCTATGGCCAACGATAGAAAAAAAGGGCAAATGAACGAATACAATATCGGATAGTCCACCTATGGACCATATTCATACACTCTTCTTCTTTTCTACGTGTTGACAAGGCCATCATTTCATTGATTTCCATGTGTAGGCTTTTGTTGCAAAGAAATATCCAGCTCAACTTTCACTTACCACGTTAATCTTCTTTCTGGGAACCTTGCAGTCTACTGCATTGACTCTTGTTATTGAACACAAGCCTTCTGTATGGGCTATAGGATGGGAAATGAACCTTCTAACTGCTATTTACTTTGTATGTCTTCCATCTGCATGTGAACTAAGTAGTTTCATGATTTGATTTACAGACAAATGCAATATTTCTAGAATACTAATAATTTGATTGCAAATTTACCATAAGCAGGGAGTTGTCACCTCTAGAATTGCATATTATGTACAAGGTCTGTGCATGGAATTAAAAGGACATGTATTTTCCACAACATTAACCAATCTGCGTAACGGTGGGTTTAGAAACCCATGCCCTCATCGCTCTTCCCTCTTAAGAAGCCCTCAGGCACAAACCGAACACAGAAGAACCGCTAAGTATCGCTCGGAACGCTTCTTAGTCTCGCCATGTAGGGGGATACCTTCGAATAGGTACCTGAGGGGCGAGGACATCGGGAACAATGAATTGAGTAACAGAAGTAGGCACGAGATGCGAGGGTACCAGTGGATCTCATCTGATTTCTTGACATGTTGGACATGCAAAAGAGACAGAGGTAAAGACGTTGGGTATGCAAGAAGGACGAGAGGCAGGCAGGTGCTAAAATTGTGGGCCCACGGGATTTTATGTGTTTGAAATATATTTTTTTATTATACATTTTTTTTGCATGTGTTATAGGTGTCTTTTTTATTACTAGGTCGGAGAGAAATATACAACCAAGGATGGGAAGTTCAACAGCCGTGGTCACCAACTGACTGACTTCCTGCAATGCAGGGTGTAAAGGATGGATGTGAGTTCTTCCTACATTATTCTCCTTTTATAATTAATTCCCACTTAGTTTAACTTCAGTAATATGGTGCCAGTTTCCCAGATGGTTGGATGAAATTATGGAAGAAAGTTTCCGCTTTTCTCATGAAGCTATGAAACATATACAAATTTTGGTATTTGGATATATTTGGATAAGATTTTCCTGCATTGTTTTTAGGATCATGTGAACAATCCTTACTCTCATGCAAGTGTGGGTTACAGTCTCTCTTCATGTAATTTCATATTCGAAGTCTTTCTTTTAGCATGTTGAGCTTTCTATCATTGCCATACTTTTAGTGTCCGGACTATATCTGAATTGACAGTCTATGTCTCTATTCTCAGTCTGTTATATGTTTTCTTTTTGTTTGGTGTTAGAGTTCTCAATATATCATAGAGGTCTTAAACAGTCTTCTTGGTGTATTCAAGTATAAGTTTCAAAAATTCTTCATGATGTATTCAATGATAGATCTCGAACAGTGCCCATGTTGTCGAAGTGGAGAATCGTGATCTTTTTCACCAGGCTGGCAAGAGATTTAATGATATGCAGGGGTGTATTGAGAAGAGAGACTGTAAAATTTGAAAATTTGGATTGAATGCAACTAGGTCTTTTCATCATTGTTATGTTTCACATTATTTGGGTCCTTATAAATTTTAGTTGAGAAGTCTTTCACTTGTGCATTCAATTTGATTTTGTCTGGTATGTGTTGCTAGATTTTATACATGCAGTAAAACCATGCCAGGCTCGCTTGGATACGAGGAACAAGATGCTAAAACCTTTGCTTCATGGGTAAGTTGAATGTCATGTGAATAAATTTTCTCAACTTGTTACTTTTCACCTTGAACCATATCATTGTTGTAACACTGGTTAATTGTTCAGGGAATAGACTACTTGACATATGATAACTTCTATCATGATGGCACAGACCCCCAGGAGAGGTATATATTATTTGTGCTATGTTTGATCGACAAGGTTGCATAGATGGGTCTAAACATTATATAGAATGGGCATTGAACATTTATGGAAAACCTACAGGTACCCAAAAATGAGAGAAACTCTTAGTAATGCAGGTTGTCTTATATATTATTCGATGTGTGAATGGTAAGATGCATTTGTAAATAATATTGATTCTAATCAAAGACGAAATATCCCTTAGAAGCTTGGCTCTTCTGCGAATTAGATATTACAGGTTGTCTTTGTTTGATTCTATAGGGGTCAAGAGAATCCTGTAACTTGGGCATCAAAGCTTGCAAACAATCAGAGGACTACAAAAGACATTCAAGACAATTGGGACATGTAATGGACAACATAGGTTCATATGGAGAGTTTATTGTCTTATAAAACATTGAAACTGAACAATATACATTCCTATGTATGATATATATTTAATCCCAGTTTATGAATGTTGTTGAACGTGAATTATGTCTTACAGCATGACATCTAGGGCTGACTAGAATGACCAGTCGACAGATTTTGCAATGCCTGGTGGATGGAATGGTAAATTAATAACCCTATTGATATCATATAAATCGTTATGAAAATTTTGCTATTATCAATGATAAACTCTGACCTCTCTGTCTAATTTAAGTGTTTTTGGTCATTGCTTGAATCAGATCCTGACATGTTGGAGGTTGGAAATGGGAATATGAGAACTATGGAATACAGGTCACACTTCAGCATATGGGTTCCGATGAAGGTAACAAATGGTTCGCAAATAAAGTTGAATAAATAGCCCGGAAGTCAATAATATCTGTGCAAAAGGATGCTAAAACAAAACATAATAGGAAAAATAACATTACCAAAATAGAGTGTAAATAAAATAATTGACTGAAAGTCAAAGAATCGCCCCTCCTATAGGTTTAATTTCAGGGTTTCATGATGATTTAACTGATAGATCACTCCTCTGTATATGTTTAATTTCAATGTTTCATGATGATTTAGCTGATAATCTTATATACTGCAGGCATCCCTTTGGATTAGATATCATATAAGTTTTGCAACCTCAGAAACATTAGAGATTCTAAACAACAGCGAAGTCATCAATGTCAACCAAGGTTAGCTTGATAAAATTTAGAGATTTTCAGTATGAATTTCAATGCTTATTTTGATTTGAATGATATCTTTCGGTTCTTTTCGCTTTGCGCAGATCCATTAGGACGTCAAGGGAAGAAAGTCGACAAGCAAGGGGATCTTGAGGTACATAATTCTTGTATGTTGAATATTTAGTTTCCGTCAAAACTGATTCTGTGTCAGTATTCTATTTACCACATGTACCAGTGAGTAATAGAAAAGGTTGCTGTAATTTCTGTTCATATACTTGTGTTTGTTCTCTATGCTGAACACCTCACTTTCTATGTAATTTACTTACAGTTTCCCTCATAGGTTGTTTATTTCTCTTATAGGCTACTTATTTCTAGGAAATGACAGAGCCTATGGGTCTCTACATACATTTTTCATTTGTACAATTCTTAGGAGTAGTGGTATAGGTTTCTAGTTTGATCATTTCCTACCTTATTCCTCCCTTTATAAGTTTAGTCACGGATTGCGCTCATATGGAGATGTTAGACATTTCTATTTTGCCCATGTATTCTTCAAATTGCTTCTTACCTTTTTTCCATAGACAAGGCTTGTATATAATATCGCATGTCTATGTTTCTTGTGCATTTGTTGTTTTCTTTGAGCAGTGCTTTAAGCTTCTACGCTTTTCTTTTATTTTCCCCTTTTTTGTTTGACTCAAGTGCAATTTTTACTAGTTGATTTTGTTGCAGTAATATTTAGGTCTCTGTTCCAAGCATTTATGTTCACAAAATTTGTCTTCAATGTCATATTTCTCTATAGTTTCTGTAACCATGGTTATAGTCCATGTTTGGATAGTAATGTAATATGTCTTTGTTTTTAGGGTGTTATTTTTCACTTCATTTGTTTTTAATTATAATTTTTTTTTGTATAAAGGGTATAGGACTCCATCTTTAGAATGAGGAACATTTATTATAGACTATTTACCTAGAGAATGTATAGAGACTCTTCTTCCAGGATGATAGCTTAAGTATTATTTGTGCCCTTTGTCATTTTTAGTGTTGTTTGTGTTCATGTGTTTTCGTTATAGTGTTCTCATTTGAAGATAAGCTTCTCGTTTTTATTCTCTGCAATTTAAGTAACAACTTATTATTGAAGTGACGTTACAAGTTATAACTTGGCAATGTGAAAGATTGTTTCCCTGGCAAACTACTCTCTCCTCAATTTTTAAGATTTTTATTACAGATTGTATTCCCACAGTAATGTTATATGTTATATGTTTCTGTTTGTGTATGTTTTCTTTGATTTTTTATATTGAAAGAAAATATGCAATGCGTAGCCCTTAAGATAGTCTATCACTTTATAGCAAAAATACGTTCCAGAGATTTTCTGGATTTATGGCATTTCTGTAGAAGTGGGGCTTTTGTTCTTTCCATGTTATCCAGATGTTAGACATTTTCTGTGAAATCAATTGCTTGATATACCAGCAGACATTGTTTACAGAATTCATCTGTCTTTATATTCTAAAGGAGTAGTAGCTATCAAAGAGGTATTTCTGTGGCCTTCCCCTTGGACTAATTAACAACTATACAATTATTAGATTGCCTTCGGGATGATATTTATGGATCAACATTTTATGCAGTCACCTAGATCGGGAGAGAAAATTGGCCCGCATGTTTGCAATACCTGCTCAACTTGAACAGTCTGAAGGCAACTTCCAATTCAACCTTGTGAAACATTTCATTGTTACAGCTTTCCAAGACAGCGTGTTGAACTTGATGCCATGTAATATTATGTTTCCAAAGCACTTGATAAACCAAAATTTCATTGAATTCAATATTTCCATTGAAAGGGGCTTCGTATATGTTCTGCAATATCACCAGTTAAATACCCCTTGGTATGAAAGGTCCTTAGTGTTAGTTGAGTTTCTGGTTCTCCAATGGATTGGCCCACAATAATACCCTACTGCTTCTCCTAATTCAATACTCAGATGCCAAGACTGATCAATCTAATCCTGACTGAAAGTGTAAGTTAAAATTACTGGCAAAGTCATTGTGGCAACTCAAAGAACTCGAGTTTCTCAACCTCGTTAAGGAATACCACTATGACAGTGGCTCCCTTGTTATACAATATATTTTAAGACAAAATTTGGATAATGCTAAACACTTTGTATTAAGGGGTGTTTTGTTTTGCATCTCCATTAGCATTTTCAATGTCTCACACTTTTCCGCATGCACTTGATGGTATCATTGTTTATCACATGTCGTTGATGGCACAATTCTTTTCCAAATGCCCTTGATAACATCATTGTTTGCCGCATACCCTTGATAACATTTTTGGTTTCACAATTTTATCACATTCCCATGATGCATTGATTCTGCACCAAGGTAGCGTTGATCTACACATGGTAGTTGGGTTGTAGTGGCATAAAAATATAAAATATTTATAACACTCTAGGGTGTATTTGTGTTACTTTTGAATCATTAGGGGTAATATTTACATTTATTTGAATCTTACTAACAACTCTTCAAATTATGATGATGATGATGGTGGTGGTAGTTAATGTCCATAGAGACCAAACTTTGGTCTATCAAACCTAAAGAAACAAATTATTTAGTTTGATTTAAGATTTTATTCCTATGCTCAAAAAGTTTGGAGAAAAGCCTTCTGAGCTCACTGTAATTTTGACATCATAAAAGGCTAGAAAGGTCAGTATTGCAACAAAGATTTTGAACTTGAGATCTAATGTGGTTGTACGCGGGGCACTATAGTTGAGTCATGATGCCATTGAAATTTGTAAATTTTACATCTATTGTACATTGTATTAATGTCATATGAATAATATTTTCATTGTAATGGATTTAAAGCATCCTTACTCAATTTTTTTTATATAATGTTAAAATAATGATGTAATCAATATTTAATTATTAAATTAATTTTCTATTATTTTATTATTATGATAAATTAATCTTTGCTCATTATAATCATTAGTTTATTTTATTTTATTTTAATTAACTATTATTTTATTTAAATGTTAATGAGATTAATGATTAATATGCATGTAATTTTTTTCATGCTAATTATAAGAGTAAAACCATGCCCACGTAAATGGAATTATGTTTAAAACTATTATGATATTTTAATACATTATCATTCACTTAATACATTATCAGCACACCTATATCATTCAATTAATATTTTAATACATTATTAGCACACCTATATTCAATTGAGTCCACACATTAAAAGCAAAACATCATGATGTATATATAAATGTTGAATCAAAAGTAGGAAGGAAAAAAATATACACATATATGTAACTAAGAGAATTTGACATTAAAAAAATGATGATTTGATTGTTAAGTCTTCTCTTTACATTCACTTTATTAAAAAAAAACATAATTTCAAAAAATAGATAATTACTGACATTTAAATGTGTAACATATTAAAAAATATATGTTTTATATGTTTTTAAATTGTTAATTTAATTTATTGTTATATTTGTAAAAAAAAAAAATTCTAGACAAACAATTCAACCAATACACCCAGAACAAACAAATTCAACCAATACACCCAGAACAAATAAATTCAACCAAGATAACATATTTGGTTACCAATACCACTATAGAATCTCTTCTCGCTAAACAATTAGCTCAACCATCATACCATAAAAAAATACCACAACAAACTAAGCCAATAAATTATGATATATTTTGTTAATATGTCTTGAAATTACATGTTGGAGCAAACTTTTGAGTTACAAAAATATATTTCTAGAAGCCCAGAAAACACCATGGCTAATGGCATGATTTGTTGGGAAAAATGGAGATGATGATAGGGCTCATCATTGTTGTATCTTTCACATCTGTTGGTTCACACATCGTGGACCATGAATTCACCGACATGGGTCAACCAATGCACCAGTGGCTGCATTGGAAGTATCACTTCATGTGAAACGACCCATGCATTGTTAGCTTAGGAGTAGGAGTAGTGTTTTCTTGCATGCATGTTTTCTTATTTCTTTGTGTGTTTGTTTGTTTGCTTACTCACTTTTCTTTCACATCTTCTTATGCTTCTTGGCTTGATTTTTTGTTTGTTTTCTTGTTATTGTCCATAGGTTAGTTTCGCATGAACCATGTGCGACTCTTGAAAACAAACTAGGTAAAGTACAAGAGGACTTGTACAACTATCAACATTTGCTTATATGTTGTCTGCTCTCTTATGTAAGAACTTGTTGTATTTAGTCCATGATACATCAATGGAAAATACGTACTGCTGAAGTGAACCTTGGTGAAAACACAACGCTTGCGCGCTAACTAGTATCACCTACTCTAGTCAGTTGTTTTGGGTTAATGCTTGTCAACTCAGTCAAGTAGAGTAAGGTGAGGGGACAACCTCAACAAGCACGTCAGAGGCATATATAAACTACTTATCTGAAGGAATAACCTCTTCTGCTCTCAATAAGCCAAGATACCTCTTCCACCTTTGAAATGAATAAGTGCTACACACAGTTATGAGAACAAAAAATAAAAAAGTGAAAAGTGAAAAATTTCGAAAAAAATGAAAAATGAATAAGAAGAAAGAAGAGAAAGGCTTCCTACGCAGAGAGGTGATGCAAGTAACTCCGTCGGGGTACTAACCAGGCTCACTGACAATGGAGTGATGCTTGTGTTCTGGTGCCCCTCTGCCAGGGTACTTTCTAGGCTTGCTGGTAGCAGAGCAACACTCGAGGTGAAACTAAGACTCTGATGACTATACTGCTTTTACACCAATATACCACTCAACCCTAGTTGAAACAACTATGTTTACTTAGGTTGGAATCTATGTCAAACAACCAAGAGCTTGGCAAATGCTGCATCTTACAATCAAGCAAGTGTGAAAACCAAGACAAATTGAGAACTGAACAATACTTCTGAAGGTGTTAGACTTGTTTTTCATGAACAATGTCCATTCATAGAGATGGATTTCTACTAGTGTGTCACCAAGTGTTGTAGTTGCTACAACCACCCTCCAAAATTTTCCCTTTGCTTTGTTTTCGAGCCTCCCTACCAACCTTTCATAACAGAATGTCTTACCTTGTCAAGTACAAAAGCTTCCATGATTTTCTTGCAGAATGACAACCTATCCATCAAAAGTTGTTGCATCCCCCTCACATTCTATTTCTTTGGACTTGGTCGAGTTGTCGGCTAAACAAATCCCTGAAGAGATTGCACAATTCTAGAGGGGAACCAACCTGCCCTCTAGAAATTACACAATTCTATCTGGCAGCCTTCTGGACTTCAGTATTGTACAAATCTTCCTCTCACTGTTCACTGAGAAAATTGCACAATTCCTCCCAGTAGGTCTGCTTAGCCCAGAAATTGCGTAATTCTAGGTAGTAGTCAGCTACTCCTCCCATAAATTGTGCATTCCCTCCGGGCAGCCAGCCCAGGTCCCTCCTAGAAATTCACATTTTTTCCCCTCAGCTGAGAAGACCAGCGCATGTGCCTTCAGGTTGACCGGTTCCGTCCAAGACCGAGCAATACTAATTTGTATGCATGGATTTCTTCTCCCAAGGCAACCTACAAAGTAATCCCTTATTTCAGCGATCTATTTGTAGCAACTGGAGGTTACATGCAAGGATCATTTCAGAAACCTCCCACCAAGTCTTGCATTTCCTAGATTTGTGGCATGCGTGTCACAACCTCAATTTTAACAAAACTCATCAATTGGACACTGCAAAGCTCATTCCTCACATAGACCTTACAGCTCTGACACCCCACCTTGAATCTAGGAGTCGTCAGCACATTAAGCTAAGATGTCTTGGGGTAAGCCCGTCTTTCATGTCTTGCATTGTGCTTTTGTCACTTTTTGTGTTTCAATTTGTGTGAGTGTTATCTACTTGATTTCAGTGAGTGATTCCTATTGTTTTGATGTATGTTAGTTTGTAGAAGAACTGTTTCAATTTTTGGTCGAATCTCGCTGCCGTCACATGCATGGCATTGTTTTGCACGGATGGTTGCCTTTGTGGCGACTCATTTCACACACATGCATGCTTTCCCATTTTCTAAATCCTGCACTTTTTGTTTGCATGAATGATCACTCACTCTTGCTTGCACACATCTCACCATGCATTTAGACTTCTCATGTATTCAGTCGCCCGTTGGCGGGATTAGGTTTCCTTAGTCAGGATCGTGCCTTACGTGGCTAGCACTACGCATTTCCAAAAGAAAAGGCTCTCCCTACCCTCCATAAATTTCACAAGCCTTGCCAAGCACTAACCTCCATATTTGCAGTGCACAATTCTTGGAGGCAGTGTCGTGCTGGCCCTAGGGACTACGCAATGCAGTTTGTTGGTTGCTTGTCACTACTGATTATAATTGTACATTTCACATTTTCAGCCCTCAGCAAGCCACGTTGGACTATGCATTGCATAGTTCCACATTTATTCAACCTCCCGACATCACAAACTGTGCCTTGCACAGTTTTGGCAATCAGTCTCCCGACCCCCCGATGGAAACTGCACAACCTTCACGATCAATCACAAAGGTATGTTGCAATTCATTCCTCAAGTTTGTTTTGGTTTTCGAATGACATATTTCTTTCCATGAGTGTTGCTATGTCTCCAAACATCACAGGTGTTTTTAGATCTCTCAGCAACACAAATACAACGGTTTCCAGGAGAGCGGAGTTAAAGACATTGTTAGGAGCACAACTGGGGATATAGTCGACCAAGTGTCTATGAACTTGATTTTCCACGAAGACATCAAGTTGTTCATGTAAAATGATATCAAGATGAATGACAACGACATCACAACCAGCAGCACCATTAGCAGCAACAGAAGGGAGCACACCTACGCACGACGAATGTAAGAGGAAGGTTGTTGATAGCATAGAGGGATATCAAATATGCAAGTTCAAAGCATATCCACTCATGACAAAAGCAGCTTTGGAGATTGAGGTTATGAGGTGACGGCATGACATGAAGATCACATGAAGGAAGATAAGGGAATAGAGAAGGAGTTGAATGTGTTGAAGCAACAACTCAAGGAAGAACATAAGATGCATAGAGAAGAGAATGAGTTACTACAGGAATAGGTACAACAAGGGATGTAACATGCACACACATATGAAATTGCGCCGGCACAAATTATGGATCCATCCAAGCAGCTAGCATAGAGTAGAAAAGGTAAGCAATGTTGTTGATTACATGCAAGGGAATTCAGTAGCATGCATGTCATTGTGCACATGCATGTGATCCCACGCATTTGGCACACTCACCGAGACAAAGACAAGAAGCATGTCCAACTGGAGATTAACATGTATTTTGACAAGTTGATCAACATGGAATATTATTGATGACATTTAAAACATAATAATGATCAGCTACAATCAAACGATCCTATAAAAATTATAGGACCCTAACACCTTATCTCTATTGGTCAAGGTTGTCATAGATGTCAATATGGCATTATTGGAAATGGTAAAGATTCTTGTGATACAAAAACCTCATGCAAACCCTAGGTGCTAAGGATGCCATTAATGAAGCATTATTGATTATGAAACTCTAAGTGAAACCTTAGGTCTATAACAAAGATACCCTAAACATTGTATTGTTGAATATGGTGAAAACCTTAATTGTTGATGTAAGCCATGAAACCTTAATGGGTGATGTAAAGCAGAAAATTGCATAATTCCATTGAGAAGGGCTACACAACCGAGGAATTATGAAATCCTAGGTAGCAGTCAGGTGCTCTACCCAGAAATTACACAAATCTACTCAGGAGCCAGCCCAGCTCCCTTCGAGAAATGCACATTTTCTCCTAGCAGTTGAGGAGCCTCTTGCATGTGTAGTTGAGTTGACTGGTTCCCTCTAGGACCGAGAAAAACCAATTTTCATGCATGGACTACTTCCCCAAAGGAAACATGCAAAGGCATCCCTTAATTCAAGGATCTACTTTTAGCAGTTGGAGGTTGCATGCATGGATCATCTCGGAAACCTCCCACCAAGTGTCACTCTTCCTAGATTTGTGGCATGCGCACCACATCTTCAATTTTATCAAAACTTATGAACCAGACACTACATATCTCATTCTTAACATCAACCTTGTAGCTTTGACATCCCACATCACATGTAGGAGCCGTCGACACATTCAACTCTGTTGTTTTTGGGTAAGCCCCCTTTCCATACCTTGTGTTGAATTTCTGGCACTTTTTGTGTTTCGCTTGATATGAATGTTGTATGCTTGATTTCAGTGATTTCTTTTTGTCGTTTTGATATGTACTAGCTTTTTCTAGCACCATTTCAGTTTTTTTTAGTGTCTTAGTGTTGTCACATGCAAGAAATTGTTTTTCATGAACGATCGCCGATTTAGCAACTCGCCTCACCCACATGCATGTTATTCCATTTTATGAATCTTTAATTCATTGTTTGTGTGCATGATCATTCACTTATGATTACACTCAATATCGCCATGCATTCACACTCACATTTTCTTTCAGTTGCCCGTCAACGAGTTTGGGTAGCCTTGGCCCAGACTCTGCCTCACGAAGACAACATTGCGCAATATTGAGAGGGAAGGCTCTTTCTTCCACTTATGAAATTCACATTTCTTCACAGTGACTATCCTCAATCTTGCATTACGAAATTCTGAGGGACAGTGACTGCTGGCCCAGAAAATTGTGGAATGCAGTCACTAGGTCTACAACCATTGCTAGCTGAGATTGTGCATTACACAATTCTTGTAGTCAACAGCCAGAATGGACTATGCAGTGCATAGTTCTAGCAATTAGTCAGCCTCCCAGCATCCCAGACTATGCCTTGCATAGTCTCAGCAGTGAGTCTGCTGACCTCCTGGCGGAAATTTCATAACCTTCATGATGAGTCACGCAAGTATGTTTCAAGTCCGTTGTCAAGTTCATTTTGGTTTTCGACTAACATATTTCTTTCCATGAGTGTTTCCATGTCTCCAGGTATCACAAGTTTTCATCTACCTCTTAGCACAACATGTATAATGGTTTCCAACAGAGTAGAGTCGAAGACACTCTTTAGAGCATGCTTGGAAATGCAGTCGATCAAGTGTTTATGGACTTGCCTACCCACGAATACATCAAGTTCTTCGTAGACAAGGACATCAAGATATGACGAAAATAGCATCACAATGAGTACCATCATGAACCATAGTTGAAGGAAGCATATTGGATGCAACGAATGTAAGAGGAAGGTTGTCGACAACTCAGAGGCAGAACAAATTTGCAAGATCAAGCAGATCCACTAGTGATGAAAGCAACTTTGGAGACTTAGTCTATGAGGTGATAGCGTGACATGAAGATTGCATGAAGACAGGGAATGGAACAAAGAAGGAGTTGCATGTGCTGAAGCAATAACTCAAGGAAGAACATGAGCTACATAGACAAGAGAATGAGTTGCAGCAGGAATAGAAACAACAGGGGGTGCAACATGCACTCACGGATGAAACTGCACCAGTTCAAGTTATAGATCCATCCTAGCAGCTGGCACGGATTAGACAAGGTGAGTAGTGTTGTTGATTGGACGAAAGGGAATCTAGTAGCATGCATGTCATTGTGCATACGCATGTGATCCCACCCATTTAGCACACTCACCAAGGTGAAGACAAGAAGTAAGTCCTACTGGAGCTGAACATGTAGTTGAGAGTTCATACGCATGACCAACAACACACACTGGACGATCATCATGGACATTATGCATCAGTGTATTTCTGGTTCGGACACACCCAAGAAGACAATGTGTGTGCTAGCAAATGGGTTGGATGGAGGAGCCATAGAAATACACCCAGATACAACGGAGGAAAGAGTTCGCTTCAGCAAGATGTCACCATTGAGCGCATACACACCATCACAGACGACCAAGCTTAGCATCAAATCACCACCTTCACCATCACAAGCATGTCAAAGAGTCAGTCTCACCACAACAGGACTGAGTATGAGTGATGTCTTGCATGGCTTGCTGAAGCCATTTTCTCTCACATGAGCACATGTGCATTGTAATGTAACGTCTTGTCAAGTGAAAGTTCAAGTGTCAATAGTTGGATTTAACAGTCATAGAGTAGATGAAGAGCCATAAGGGTAGATGAACTGTCACAAAGGGGAATGTCAAGGGTCGCCCACCCTTTGTTGTAAATAAAATGTCATAACTCATTATAAAGGATTTTTGGTCCACCAAGATTCTTAAAATACTATCTTGGAGAAAGCTTAGACAATATTGTAATGAGCCTTGGCTTCTCCACTGCACAGAGCTAGTACATCTCTTTGGAGGAGTAGGGGTTGTGGTTGTAACATTCTGTTATCAAAACTAGTGGGTGGACATGGATGTATTGTATAACTGGAACTTACACTTCTTAATACAGCAAGAGCCAACATGTTTCATGCATATGTTGTATTGTATTCTATGCTATCTCATTTACTATAAATGATATATGTATTGGTTTTCTTACGCATGCATGTATAGATATATGTGTATGTATATATGAATCTTTGTGAAATGTGTTTTTGGTTTAACAGTCACTTTGGATTGCTTGTTAACTTGCTTTCCATTTGTGATGCATCTTCGCTCGTGTGTTCCTTTCTTAACTGCCTTCTATCACATGTTTCCAAGGGTGCACTCATCTCAACCCCTGTGTGTTAGAACCTCTCATGCACCTTCCCTCGCTCACAACAATTGTAACACCCTTACTACCAACAAAGTTATCTTACTTGCCTCTATGCGAAATCGCGGTCAAGGCATTACCGTATGACCCATTGCTGGGACTCTTTCACCAAACGGTTTGAGGTATAATTGGGATTTCTTACCAGGGAGATCCCCTTACATGTTGGCGGGTCCAACACCGTCAATAGGGTAGTGGTTATAAGATAAATGATAAATTGAAAGTATCTATGATGAATCAATTTTAGAGGAAAGATCTAGGCATCATGAAATATTTTCTAGGAATGGAGGTTTATCAAAGTAAGGATGAGATTTTTATTTGTGAGACAGTATACACACGATATGCTAAATAAATTTGATGTTCTTGATTGTAATCCATCCACTACTCCAAATGCTCATGGAGTTGTGTTATATATAGATGATGGTGTTGATATATTTGATGAGATAACTTATAGAAGTATTGTGGGGAGCTTTATATTTCTATCCCACACAAGACCTCATATTACATATTTAGTTTCACTTGTTTCAAGGCATATGACAAATCCATCTGAAATACATGTGAAGGTAGCTAAGAGGAGTTTAAGGTATGTGAAAGGAACTCTAAATTTTGTATTCATTACTACTCTTGTAAGAATTTCAATATTAATGATGTGATTAATCTGAAAGACATTTATCTACAATATGGATCACGAAAGTTTTAGATCTAACAGGTTCAATCTTGTTGGATTCAGTGATTCATATTGGGGAGGTAGTATTGATGGTTGTAAGTCGACATCTAGAAATTATTTCTCTTTTGGTTTTGGTTTGGTTACCTGGAGCTAAAAAAAAAGCATTGTTTCCCTCTCATCCACAAAAGCAGAGTATGTTGCAATTACCTCAACAGGTGCACAAGATCTTTGGCCGAGAAAAATTATGGAAGAAATTGGAGAAAAGAAAATCCAGCCTACAATGATTTATTGTGATAATGTAAGTGCCATCATGTTAGAAAAGAATCCAGTTCATCACACCACGATAAAGCATTTTAACATGAAATATAACTTCATTCTAGATTTGGTGCAGAAGAAGGATACTGAATTGAAGCACAAAGCATATCTGTTCACTAAAGCAATTTCAAAACCTCAGTTTTTGGCACTAAGAGATAAGATAGTAAACTTTCATTAAGCATTAAGGAGGAGTGTTGGCAATAATAATTAATCATGTCATTTAATTTCTGACAGATATGTGAGCATATTTTGTGTTCTCTATTTAGAATTAGGGCAACAAATTATTAAAGTTGTGAGTGGTTGTTATGCTTCTTAACCTGCAAAGTAATACCGAACAGAGAATATGCGAAGAAAAGATACCCAGAACACAAAATATGCGAAGAAAATATACCCAGAACACAGAATAGCAATGATTTTATTACTCAGAAAGAAATGTTCACAGGCCTCTTCGAGGGGGCAACCTCCAATAGAGCAGAGCTCGATTACAAAACAAGACACGATACTCCTCGCAGGGAGTCTCTATCCTTTATATATGACTCATACATGCAATACCACGGGCCAATACCGTGGGTTTTATTAATACCGTCTATCTAATACTACCGCCCATTTACCTCTATCTAATACTACCGCCCATTTGCAACTAACTGTGGTCCCGTCATTAATTGCGGGTTAACCACTTACAATTATTAATAT
>APFE030608260.1:53185-74439 GCA_000404065.3 Pinus taeda | reverse complement strand
CCACTTACAATTATTAATATGGGCTTTATTGACTCTTGACTATGACGTGATCCCATGACATAAATAAGGGGGTTAGGGTGGGACCCTAACAGTGGTCAAAATTAGATTTCAGAAGATTGGTAATGTTATTAGATTTGTTAGTAATTTTATTGATAATAATAATATTAGGAATAAGTTTACTATATAACAATGTGGTTAATGGTTTGATTTAATATGTGATTTACAAGTGGTTTGACCTCACACACTGAGTGAGTTTTATTTGTTTATTTTTTTTATATGTTTTTCTCTTCATAATTATCTTGTCTTATGAGTTGGCTTAAAGAAGCCATTTCATATTCTACACCAACCCCGTAAATTATCAAATCCCACTGAAAGGATACACCAACACCTTGTTTTACCATATCAACTAGAGGGGGCTACAAATGCCTTGCTTTATAGGATCCAACTTAAAGGATGCTCCAAAACCCTAGTTCACCAACTCCAACTTGAAGAAAGCTCCAACCACTTGATCTTGTCAACTCCAAGTCAAAGTATGCTCCAACACCCTCCAAGCTCCAACTTGCACTAGCAACACTCTCCCACCTTGAAGTATTTTAAAGATCCAACTAAAGGGAGACTTAACTCTCTTCCTTGCACGACCTTGCCACCCTACTAAGCAAGCCACAAATTTCCATAAAGACCCTAACCTTAGAGGACTAGGTTTCATATATTTTCAAATTAGATCCACATGTGCTCATTCTTAATAATAAAATAAATCTGTTAACTTTTTTCAATCCATATTACTAGGAAAAGGGCAAGTTAAATAATCCAATAGTACTCAAGACTCTTTTCTAGAGGAACCGATCCAATATAGCTAACATTTATACCTCATCAAAAAAAAAAAAAAACAAAACAACAACAACAACAACAACAACAACAACAACATTTTATTCCATTATTAGTGAATTGCCTCTTCTTATATCCAATATTCAGTTTTTTCTATTGCAACACTTATCACAATACTCTTTCCAATGCTAATGTAGTGACATCTAACTCTTGCCCATGTGCACATTCCAATTTGTCACAAATTTGTCTCGTGCCATATCTTAAGCTATCTCAAATTTTGTCTTACCAAGATATATATATATATATAATATATATATATATATATATAAACCTTTAACAATATGAAATGACCACCTACTCATCAATAATATTAACACATTAATTACTGCAACAATCATCAATGACCAATAGTAGTCATGCTCAAACTAAATTTTTCATCTTTAAATTAAAAACACACAACCAACAATGTCATTATCATAGGCTTGTTCTTGCCATCAAACACTTCAACCAAATTCTAAATATTGATATCCATAACACCATAATTTTCGTTAGCCCAATTTATTAGACATGGTTTAGTTATAGTAGCAGATCTCATATCAAACTCTAAGCTTCAGCATGGTAGAATCACAACCTTCTGTAAAAAATATGCAACTTGAAAATAGAGGAATTGACAAAAAAAATGTTTATTAGTGACCTTTGTCATTCTAATAAAGGGAGACAAATTTAGATTGAAAAAAATATTCCACACATCTGCAATCAAAATGCTATATGTTATGTCGATTATCTTCTAGATCCATCGCATTAGGTTTCTTTTTTATCGACGTTTCAAACCAACAACGAGGGTTCATCTTCAGGATGTGAAAGATTATTGAAAGACTCGTTTCATTTTTCCAAATATATAGAGATGTATGAGATGCTTAGTTGACAGATATTATGATTTATTATGATTTTTTTAAATTATTCTATTTGTTTTAATTGTAATTTTAATTGTTTTATTATATTTTGTTAATTTTGTTTTAATTTAATTATTTTTTGTGATATTTAGGGTTTAAAATTGTGATAGAATTAATTTAAATTATTTATTATGTTTTGTAAATTTAATTGTATTTTTTTTTTTTTAGGGAATTTTTAAAATTATTATTTTTCATTATGGTTATATTTGTATTAATTATTTTGGGTTTTTATTATTATTTTCATAATAATAATAATAATAATAATTTATTATTATATTATTATTATTAAACTAATAATTTAAAATAACGAATAATAATACAAATATAATTAATATAAACCATAACCTATAATGAAAATATATATTTAAAATCCCTAAATGTCACAAAAATAAAAATAAATTTAAAAACATAATAGAATAATTAAATTAATTCTATCACAAATTTTAAAAGCCTAAATATCCATATAATAAATTAACAAAAATATAATAAAAACATTAAAATTAATAATTAACAAATAGAATAATTTTTAAAAAAATTAATAAATCCTAATATCTATCAGCTAAGCATCTCATACATCTCTATATATTTGGAAAAATGAGACTAATCTTTCAATAATCTTTCACATCCTGAAGATGAACCACCGTTGTTGGTTCGAAACGTCGATAAAAAAGAAACCTAATGCAATGGATCTGGAAGATAATTGACATAATCATGAAACTCATAGAAACCTCAAAGACAAAATGCTATATGTTTCCTATAACACTTTATCTCCAAATTGTACTTGTTACATATCCATTGATGATTATTTTAAATGTGGTGTAAGACGCTTTCACTGAGTCAGCATATCAATGTATTCAAATGTGAAATTAAGGTCCGTATGACTTATAACAATACTCAAAATATTGTTGCCATAACAACAGTGGAAGTGGACAACATTATGATGTGTCATCACACACGTCAAATAACAGACCTCAACCACTATGGAATTACTTATACTACATGGATCAATGCTTTTCTCCTAAATCTGTCCCTACATTATTCCACTAAATTTAGAGGCCCTATCATGTTGACGTCAACACTTAGGCCTTTCATAGACCTTGTCATTTATAACGCATGTGCTTGTACTTGTTGATTGACCCATAGTGTTGCAAAGTATCTCACCCCACTATTACAACTATACCCACACACCTTAATTATATCAATACCTCCTCTCACATGTCTCTATACATAATCTCATATTCACTATCTTGAAATATAGTAATCGGTACACATAATCTCATATTCACTACCTTGAAATATAGTAATAGGTAGACATAATCTCATCTTCACTACCTTGAAATCTAATAATAAGTAGACATTGCTTCATGACAGTTTCATTGTGCCCAAAATTTTGATGGATAACATAGAGATCGTCTCATCTTTACTACCTTGAAATCTAATAATAGGTAGACATTTCTTCATGCCACTTTAGTTGTGCCCTACATTTTCATAGATATCTTAGAGAAGATTGCACCATAACCATATATTATAACATGGATTATCTTAATTTTTATGGTTTCAATAAAAATATATAAAATCTACATTAAACAACTTGAATTCTTATTAATAATTTCACATATTTACCACCACAATGTTTTTGAGAAATTTTATATTAATAAGAAGAAAAAAATTATAACCCAAATTTATAATCCATGAAGGCGTGGACCTTAGTGGACTAGGCTTCATATATTTTCAAATTAGATCCACCTATGCTCAATCCTAATCATAAAATCAATCTGCTAACATTGTCAATCTATAACACTAGAGAAAGGTCATCAACAAGAACTGCTCATGAAAAGTTCAAAGTCAAGTTGAATAATCCAATAGTAGTCAACACTCTCTACTAAAAGGAAGAGATCCAATATAGATCACATGTTTATGTGATAAAAACCTAGCAAGATAAAAAAGAACACATTCTATTCCACTATGAGTGGATTGCCTCTTCTTTTGTCCGATAGTCAAGTTTTGCTATTACAACACTTTCCACAATACTCTTGCCAATGTCACATATTTGTCTTCTTCCTATCCCAACTTCGGCCTTACCATGCCAATTATCTCTGTACAATAAAATCCTAAGCTCAACAATTCTATTGGACATGCTTCAGTGTCAAAAAAAACTAATAATAAAATATTATAATATTATATACTTATATATATAATATTATATATATATTATATTATATTTATATATATTATATTATTATTATTTAGAGATATATAATTTATTATATATATTTATATAGTTATCTATATTATATATTTTATATTTATATTTAGTACTATTGATATATTATACTTAAACAACATATCAAATGACCACTTACTCATAAATAATATCAACACATTAATTACTGCAACGATCATCAATGACCAAGAGTAGTCATGCTCAAACCCTGGCACACACTCTACTATTTTGCAGCTTTAACTTAAAAAAACACAGAGCCAACAATGTCATTATCATAGGTCTATTCTTGCAATCAAACCAAATTCTAAATATTGATATCTATGTCACTATAATTTTGGTTAGTGCAATTTATTAGACAAAGTTTAGTTGTAGTAGTGGATTATATATCGGACTCTAAGCTTCAATGTGGTACAATCACAAAATTCTATAAAAGAAAATGCAACTTTAAAATAGATGAATAAACAAAAAAAACAAAAATTACTACTGACCCGTGCAATTCTAATAAAGGGAGACAAAATGAGATTGAAAAAAATATTGTGCACATCTACTATCAATGAGAATGTTATATGTTTCCTATAACACTTTATCTCCAAATTATACCATTGATGATGATTTTAATCATGGTGTAAGACCCTTTTACTCAGTCAACATCTCAATGTATTAAAATGTGGAATTAATCTCGCCATGACTTACAACAATACTCAAGATATTGTTTCCATAGCACTAGTGGACCTAGACAACATTGTGATGTGTCATCAAATATCCAACCTGAGCCACTATGGAAGTCTGGACCGATAGCTACTAGGGATCAACTCTCTTCCCCCAAATATATGCCTATATTATTCCACTAAATTTAGAGACCCTATCATGTTGACTTCAACACGTAGACATTGTCATTTATAACTTCATAGGCCTTTCTATTTGATCCAAGCACTGTAATTGTTGTTTGATCCACAGTGTTGCAACTTATCCCACCCCACTATTACAACTATACCCTCACATCTTAATTAAATTAATACCTCCTCTAGCATCTCTCTATACATAATCTCATCTTCACTACCTTGAAATCTAATAATAGGTAGACATAATCACTTCTTCACTACCTTGAAATCTAATAATAGGTAGACATAATCTCATATTCACTACCTTGAAATTTAATAATAAGTAGACATTATTTCATTACACTATCATTGTGCCCAACATTTTCATGGATAACTTAGAGGTCATCTCTCCTTCACTCTTTCCGACATCATATTACAATTTGTGATAGATTTGGTTTTTTCCCTATCCTAAGCTATCTCAACTTCTACTTGAGCATACCAATTATCTCTCTACAATACAACCCTAAGCTAAAAAATTATACTATGTTGTCAAAAACCTAAGGACCACAATATATATATATATATATATGAAAACCTTAACAACATATCAAATGAACGCCTACTTATCAATAGTATCCGACATTAATTAATGCAACAATCATCAATAACCAATAATAGTCATGCTCAAACCCTCTCACACACACTCTAATATTTTGCTTCTTTAACTTAAAACACACAAAGCAAATAATGTCATTATCATATGTCTATTCTTGCCACAAACACTTGGACGAGACTCTAAATATTAATATCCATGTCACTATAATTTTGGTTAGTGCAATTTATTAGAGAAAATTTAGTTCTAGTAGCAGATCTTATATCAGACTCTAATCTTCACAGTGGTCAAATCACAACCTTGTGTAAACAAAAAGCAAATTTAAAATAGCGGAATAGAAAAAAAAGAATGTTTATTAGTGACCCCTGCAATGCTAATAAACTGAGACAAAATCAGATTGAAGAAAATATTGGGCATATCTACTATCATTCATAATATTATATGTTTAATCTCCAAATTATATTATCACATATCCATTGATGATGATTTTAAATGTGTTTTAAGACCCTTTCATTGGGTCAGCCTCTCAATGTATTAAAATGTGGAATTAATGTGTGCATGACTTACAACAATACTCAAGATATTTTTTCCATAGCCCCAGTGGATGCTGACAACAACAACATTGTGATGTGTCATTAAATATCCAACCTCAACCACTATGGAATTTCTTATACTACTTGGATCAACACTCTTCCCCCAAATCTATGTCTACATTATTCCACTAAATTTAGAGACACTATCATGTTGGCCTCAACACTTAAATGTTGTCATTTATAACTGCATGTGCCTTACTATTTGATCTACCCACTCTATTTGTTTGATCCATATTGTTGCTACTCAACTCACCCGACTATTACAGCTACGCCCACATGCTTTAATTAAATTAATACCTCCTCTAACATCCCTCTATACATAATCTCATCTTCACTATGAGTATGAGTATTCGGAGAACGGATTAGATTTCATGCGGCAACCAACTGGATTCAAAGTTTTCTCACTGCCGCAAGCAAAAGCCTCCAATGCTTTTTTAGTCAAGGGGCGGAGCCTCGTGCTTTTCCTTCATACATTTTCCTGTGGATTACTTTCATTGTTTTTTGTGGCTTCTTAGAATGGCTTTCATCTGGATCACGACTTGAGTACTGTGCACGACTTGAGTACTGTGCAACTCCTGGATTATTAAAAACTTCCTGAGAATGCCCAGGATTTGCCTCAGAATAAGAAGTTTCTTCAGACTTTGAAGCTTGTGAGACGTGACTGCTTATATCTGAGACAAAATTGATCTTCAAATCAAGCACTATGTCAGGTGTCAATTTCCATATCCTAGAATTCTAATTGTTATTGATCTTATTTCCAGAAAGCGAATCTGTACTCAGAGAAGTAGTATTGATTCTTCTCCCGGCACTTCTTGAAGATGGTAGGGATATGCTTATTTCTGATGGACTGGCCCCTAAAATAAGTTCAGGCTCAGGAGATTCTTCCTTGGGGTCAAATTTCAGCATTGTTGTTTTATCTTTTGACTCACAATATTCTACCAAACTAGAAACACTTTTATCCTCTTTGTATTGTATACAGGTAGTTAGTTCCCTCTGCTTCAACGGAGAGACTAGGCAATCCCTCTGATCAGGGGTTGGTTCCTTGCACATTCCAAAACTCTCATTCCTCTCACCCGAGCTTTCATGATCAACTACAACATGGGCTGGCTTTTCCAAATTACAGTTCAATGAATCCCCCTCTGCGTAATGTGTGCAATGTTTGTATTGCTGAGATGGTAGTATTCCTAAATTGTCTGTATCTTCTGTTTCCCACGACACAGTTTGAGGCCTATCAGAGCCATCATCTAGAGGCAACGTGACTCTTTCTTGTATCCTAGGTGTTCTTCTCCTTGTAATGTTAGACTGGTGTCAATAACTGTAAATATAAAGGATTGTACTTGTTTAAGTTGAAGATAGGAATAGTGATGGCTTGAGCCTTGCAAACCCATTTTCTTTATCTGCATTCTCAGAAGTATGGATGCATTCTGGCTTCACTTAAGCTCCTGTTATACCATGTGTGTCTAGTTCAAGCAGCCTTGGATCTGATGCCACTCAGCTTAAAACGTCACTAACGTAATAAAAATAATGAATTCCTTTTGTTAGATCTTTTCTTGAAAACTTATGTACACGAGGGATCAGAAACACTAAACGCTGCCTCAATTCATAGGCACCTTTGTTGGGTTTCTCATAATGCCATCCCTTTGCCAAAATAGTTTGTCATGGAGACGAGGCAAATGAAATTTTAGGCTTAACAAAGCTCAAACAGACGACTTATTTTGGGAAGCAGTGTGGCCTCGTCTCTCGGCAAAGGGATGACATTCTGAGAAACCCGACAAAGGTGCCTATGAATTGAGGCAGGGTTTAGTGTTTCTGATCCCTGGTGTACAAAAGTTTTCAAGAAAAGATCTAACAAAATGAATTCATTATTTTGATTTTGCTAGTGAGGTTTTAAGCTGGGTGGCATCAGATACAAGGCTGCTTGAACTAGACACACATCGTATAACAGGAGTCGAAGTGAAGCCAGAATGCTTCCATACTTCTGAGAATTCAGATAAAGAAAATGGGCATGCAAGCCATCCCTGTTCCTATCTTCAACCTAAACAAGTACAATCCTTTATATTTACAGTTGTTGACAATAGTCTAATATCACAAGGAGCAGAAACACCTAGGATACGAGAAAGAGTGACGTTGCCTCTTGATGATGGCTCTGATAGGTCTCAAACTGTGTCGTGGGAAACTGAAGATCCAGAAGATTTAGGAATACTACCTTCCCAGCAATACAAACATTGCACACATTACGTAGAGGGGGATTCATTGAACTGTAATTTTTAGAATGTGCAAGGAACCAACCCCTGATCAGAGGGATTGCCTGCTCTCTCCCTTGAAGCAGAGGCAACTATCTATCTGTATAAAATACAAAGACGATAATAGTGATGCTAGTTTGGTAGAATATTGTGAGTCAAAAGATCAAACAACAATGGTGAAATTTGACCCCAAGGAATAATCTCCAAGCCTTAACCAAGCATATCCCTGCCATGTTCAACTCAAGCAAGTGCCGGGAAAAGCATCAATACTACTTCTCTGAGTACAGATTCCCTTTCTGGAAATAAGATCAATAACAATTCTCAGAATTCTAAGATATGCAAATTGACACCTGACATATGGAAATTATAATTAATTATTATGGTCTGCAAATAAGATCAATAAAAATTTTCAGAATTAATATATGCAAATTGACATGCAAATTATAATTAAGTCCTAGATAAAAATAAAATTAATATTAATAAAATAAAAAAAATAATTAGTAATTGTAATTATAATTATGGATAAAAACATTTTGATTTGGTAAAATTAAAAATTAAAAAATATAAAATAAAGAGGATATATATAATTTTTTCTCAAACTTTATACTCAGAAAGAGGTTTACATCTCCATTCCTCTTGACACTACTTAAGTGGATTTAGGTTGATTTAATTACATTGTTAAATGTGTCTATTTCTTCATAAAGCTTCTGAAATTTTATTTTAATTATCAATAATTATTACTAGACAATAGATGTCATATATTTTTAAGTATAACCCATTTCTTTTTCCTTCTTCCTTTGATTATAGTTTGAGTTTTCTTTTACCACTAATAACTCATTACTTGGAATTTTTTCTTTACAACTTATCCAAAGGTTATTTTACTCCTAAAGATACCTAACTTTCCCATTGCAATTACAAAAAGACTGTGATTTTATAGGCTTATCCACCCCAACATACCATAGGTTTGATAAAGACCAACATGCATCCATTTTCACTCAGGATCTACCAAGCGGCGAGAGGGATCAAATCTTTTTTTCACTCTATGCTAGTTTGCATAAAGATATTTGATCCCTCTCCACCCTTAGAAGATCGAGAGTCAAGATGGATCTACCGTGGTTGAATTATCCCCTTTAAATAGGCTACATTCCATGAGAATACGACGGGTCAATACCATTGATTCTCAATACCATGGGTCAATACCATGTGCCATGTTTATTTTTATTAATATTAATATTATGATTAATAATGTTTTTTCCATGGTATTAATAATAATTTGGCCCATAGGCTTCACCTAAATAAAACCTCTTTTTTTAATCCTATTATATATAAAAAGGTTTATGGACTAAATATAAAAAGAGGTTTTATTTATTTACCATACCTCTATTTTATTTATATTTATATTTATTTACCACACTTTTGGAGTAATTATTAAAAGACGTTTATTTATGTACCATATCTCTAGTTTATTAATAATTTTGTTTATTTATCATGCCTATTTTTTTTAGTGTTCATAAAACTCTTTATATTTTAAATTTATATTGTGTTTATACATAATAATAATAATTAAATTATTAAATTGTTTTCTAAATAGGGCGGACATCATCAGATTAAAAATGTTAAATGTTAAATGTTTACACTGACATTTACATTTACGTTTTAAGTTTATGCTTACATTTACATTTACATTTACTCGTTTATGTGACATCTAACCCTATACTGAGGTCTAGAAAGCCTCTCGAAAGAATAATACACTATAATGTGTATAACTTTACGAGTAGAGTTTATACAACCTCATTACTTTAACGTGTACCCACACCATGGAGTTTATAATGGAAATATTAATATTCTATTTTTTAAGGTTGAACCATATATTAACACTATGTTATAAATTACATTAAATTGAAATTTGATGGTTTTACATATGAATGAATTATTTTATTTCCTTTGTACTAACGTCATGGAAAAACTAACCAAGCTATGAGCCCTTGCCATCTTCGTCTTTGTAGCATCAAGACATGTGATAGCAGTAATGATATTGAATTGGTTGGTCATACCGCTCATCTTAACCCTAGCCTCTCAGCTCGGCGGCTACTCTGCGTCGTTCTGGCCTATGTTCCAGAGCCGGCTTGTGTAATTGCCTTCATGCCACGATTTTGGATGGTCTTCACACGTCTTCGCCATGGGTGGAGTTCTGCAATATATTTACACCTAATCGACCTAGATGTAGCTCAACCTCTTCCTTTCATTCACGATTATGCTACAGTATGTCAGTCTAATTTCTCAACTCATGGCATTTCTATTCTTGGCTCTAGGGTTTAATTTATGTAACCCTTATGGATATTCTCATTAGTAGTGTCGAAGAGACGTAGTTTGTATAGTTTGCATGTTCACTATAGTTATGTTCTCTAATTTCATCCTCTCACCTAGTTTCCTTTCATGAGGGGTTTTTCTTCATCGTTTGCACACGGAGTATAAAGTGGAGTTCCTTTGTATTTAGGAATTTCCATGATATAGAGGAAACATAAAAAGAGTTTAAATTTGCTTTAAGAATATTTGTTTGTAGTTTTGTTTTTTTTTTTAATTACCCTATTTCATATTCATTAAAATTTCTTTGTTACTATAAGTTGTGAGGGTTCTTACTTTGCATCACTATCTTCTAGGTTTATTGTACAGGCTAGAGTCCACTTAAAAAGTATCTAGTTGCTCTTATCTCTAGGTTTATTGTACAGGCTATAGTCCACTTAAAAAGTATCTAGTTGTTGTTATCCCTTGTTCATCCAGGGCCTTTTGAAGTATATTTACAGTTTATTATTTCACCCCTTCTCATAAATTCTCTGTCTTTGTACAATATATGTAGCATTGTTATTATGGAAACTAAGGATCTGCCACCATGAAAACTACACCCTTAGTCAAACTCATCTCCATTTAAGAGTAAGTTTAACATCTACCCTTTTCCTCATTTAGCTACACTTTGAGTCTGCTCAATTAGGCTCATCTATTTTCTTAGCTCATAACACTTAATTATAATATTTTTGAAATGTTTTTTCTTTTCCTATTTTACAAGAATTCACTAAGCTCTTATAGTAATCTTTGTTTCTCATTTATTCAATGGCCTTGCCCAGTCAATAGTATACACTCTCTCTTTAAATCTAGGGTCAATTCACATATTCCATTCTCGGTTTCTGGTTTTGGACTCTACCTGTGATTAAATGAATTTTCTGAGTTTATAAGGTGGGACATTTCCCTATGCTCTTCTTAATCTTATGAATTTTAAACATCAACTCACATGTTTATTAGATTTAAAAACTTGTTATGTTGGTATTCTTGAACTTGCTGGTTTCAGTCATACTTCCTATTCGTTTGAATTTAGGCACATGATTAGGGCATTTATTTCTCCTGATTTTCAATCAGGGTCACTAGGGTATCTTATATTGTGAACATTTTTTGTATAGTTTAGAATGTTTGTAATTTACCATCTTTCTTTCACGTGTTCTCAAAATGATGGCTATTATAGGGAGTGACCTTACCTAATCTATTTAATTTTGGTGTTATTGCAATACACTAGAATTACAGTTTTCCTTGTAAATAGATGCTCTAAAGTTAAATCATGTAATAATTTAATAGTTATGACTTTTATGCCTATGTGGTTTCTTGCTAACGATCCATCGACTTAAGTTGATCATTTAATTTCAACTTAGGTATTATGGTTTTGTACATATTTACATTAGATATGCCCTTGTGTGTTGAATGTATATATTTAGCATGTAATATTGTAGCGAATTCATTTTGTTTTCAGTTCCTTAGTAATTAAATTAATCCTCGTTTATTGTGAATTTCTTGTTCCCTATTGGGTTTTCTTTATTAATTGTTGTAATTTCACCGGCTAATATTCTAGCATGCATGCACTCTTCTTGTGGTTAATGAATTAAACTAATTAATTTATGCTACACCCTTGTAAAATATATACTCTCTACTCATTTATACCTAAATATCCCTTATTTAGTGGTGTGAATTTCTTGTTCCCTATTGGGTTTTCTTTATTAATTGTTGTAATTTCACCGGCTAATATTCTAGCATGCATGCACTCTTCTTGTCATTAATGAATTAAACTGATTAATTTATGCTACACCCTTGTAAAATACATACTCTCTACTCATTTATACCTAAATATCCCTTATTTAGTAATCATACCACGATTTAAATTTTCACTCAACTATTCTATAGGAGAATTGTGCCGTCTAAGGATTTTATTCAAAATTGAATTGACCTTACAATTCTTATTGCAAAATAATTCAACCATATTTGTTAAACAAATAAAAGAACTCATGAGTTCATAAATGAGTAAGTGTTTGATCCTACTCTTTTAACCAAAATAATTAGTTTTGTATGATAATGCCATGCAAGGTCTTAGTCACTCCTACAATTCTTTTTAAAACATCAAAATAGTAATCTATATTTCCTTTTCTCATTAAATCCTTCATGGAAATTCTATTTCAAGAGATGAGAGATCCTTATTCACGTAGTTACTAATTTCTAACTATCTTATTCATGTGCGTACAATTCAGGAACTAGTGGTAAACTTTGCTTCCCTCCTTTTTCATTAGTAACAATTTGTGTAGCCATTAACTATCACATAATATAGGAAATATACATTTCCTTTCCTCATTAAATCCTTCATGGAAATGTTACTGCAAGAGATGAAAGATCCTTATTTCATGAACTAGTGGTAAGTTTTTCTTCCCTCCTTTTTCATTAGTAACAATTTTGTAGCCATTAAATAGCACATAATATAGGAAAATAACTCATAAGTTAAGTTTACAAAGTACTTGTATGTGGGAAAACAATCAATCCATTTTTCCCACCTTCAGAATATAGATCACATCTTCCTCACTACTAACATAGAAATTTGTCATTGAATTCAAGAATTAGATACTAGTTCAATAATTAAACATACTCAACTAAAACTAGCACTTATAGTAAATACACACTGAGATAACCAAATGAATGAGTGATTCAAAATAAATTAAAACCAATTAATATGTTAAAGATATTCTAGCTATAATTCCCACTGGAAATTTACTTGACAATATTTCACAATCTCAACACCCAACCTTGCCCATAGGTTCAAAAACCTCTTTTGATCCTTTTCAAGGGTAATTTAAAAATTTATTTCATGATAATTTTTCCGCCCCTCTTTTGTGGCTTTTAACTTCCACTTTCCTAGGCTTTTTCCATAAAAGGCTCGCTTTTTCTCTTGCGCTAATTTTAGGGTTGTTCAATCTTAGCATATTTGTTGAACTAAGAATTTTAATGAATGTTCTCTCCTATTCATTAAATTCATCTCGAATTTATTTTATCAGGAAATATTTGTCCTAATCTCATTCATTAATGAAATTTTTGCAAGAATCAAGTATCTCATTCCCAAGTACTACATTCCATCCATTTCTTTATTTATAATAAACATTTATTTCATGATAATTTTTCCTTTGATGATGCCCCTCTTTTGTGGCTTTTAACTTCCACTTGCCTAGCCTTTGTCCATAAAAGGTCGCCTTTTTCTCTTGGGGTGCTTTAAGGGTTGTTCAATCTTAGCATATTTATCGAGCTAAGAATCCTAATGTATTTTTTCTCCTACCCATTAAATTCATCTAGAATTTATCCTATCATGAAATATTTGTCCCAATCTCATTCATTAATGATATTTTTGCAAGAATCAATTATCTCATTCCCAAGTACTCAAATTCCATCCATTTCTTTATTTATAAACAAAATATGCATTTACATAAAAAAAAATAAAGTCTCTCATGGCTTTCTGCCATAGTTTATTGTAATAAAATAAAAAAGAATTTCATAAATGGAGGGATATTACATTCTTCCCCCTTTTATTCACAACATCCTTGGTGTTTGAATTTCCATGCATTCCTTTTGAAACAGTGATGGATAATCTTTTTGCATCTCATCATCTCCTTCCCATCTAGCCTCTTCGGGAGTAAAATTATTCCATTGGAACTTAACCTAAATGACATCTCTATTTCGTAGCCAAATCTATTTTCTATATAGGTGTTGTAGTGGCTACAACCACCCTCCAAAATTTTTCCTTAGCTTCGTTTTGGAGCCTCCCGACCAACCTTTCACAACAGCATGTCTTGCCTTGTCAAGTACACAAGCTTCAATGATTTTATTGAAAATTAGAGCATGTCCATCAATTGTTTCTCCTTACTTGGTCGAGCTCCCGACTAAACAACTCCCTCAAGAAATTGCACAATTTTGTCTAGCAGCCTACTGGGCTCTAGAATTGCGCAAATTTTCCTGTCACTGTTCACTCGGAAAATTGCGCAATTCCTCTCAACAGGACTTCGCAGTCCAAAAATTGCACAATTTTGGGCACGAGTCAGCTGCTCTCTCTAGATTCCACAATCCCTGTGGGAAGCAAACCCAACTCCCTCCTAGAAATGTGAATTTTTCCCATCAGCTAAGCAAACCAATGCATGTGACTTCAGATTGATTGGTTCCTTCTTGGACTGAGCATAACTGATTTGCATTCATGAACTGCTTCTCCCAAGGAAGCGTGCAAAGGCATCCCTTGTTCCAGGAATCTATTTTTAGTAGCTGGAGGATACATGCAAGTATCATTTCAGAAACCTCCCACCAAGTCTCACTTTTCCTAGATTTGTGGCATGTGCGTCACAACCTCGATTTTATCAAAACTCATCAATCGAAAGATACAAAGCTCATTCCTCACATCGACCTTGTAGCTCTCACATCCACATTGCATCTAGGAGTCGTCGGCACATTCAACTCAGCTATCTTGGGGTAAGCCTGCCTTTCATGTCTTACATTGTATTTCTGTCATTTTTTGTGTTTCATTTTGTGTGAGTATTGTCTGCTTGATTTCAATGAGTGTTTTTTGTCGTTTTGATGTATGTTAGCTTGTAGAAGCATCATTTCAGTTTTCGTTCGCATCTCACTGATGTCGCATGCATGACATTGTTTTGCACAGAGGGTCGTCATTGCGGCGACTCGTTTCACACACATGCATGCTTTCCTATTTTCTGAATCATGTACTTGATGTTTGCATCAATGATCATCCGCTCTTGTTTGCACTCATCTCACCATGCATTCATACTTATCATGTATTCAGTCGCCCGTCGACCACACTGGGTTGCCTTGGCCTGGACCGTGCCTTTCCTGGCTAACACTGCTCGTTTATGGAAGTGAAGGCTCTCCCTTCCCTCTAGAAATTGTACATGCTTAGCTAAGCACTGACCTCGAGAGTTGCATTGTGCAGTTCTTGGAGGCATCATCCTACTGGCCCCACAAACTGCGCAATGCAGTTTACTGGTTGCATGTCATTGCTGACTAAAATTGTGCATTGTGCAGTTTCATTCCTCAATAGGATAGGCTGCACTGTGCATTTCTTAGTTCTAGCAGTCAGTCAAACTTGTGACAAATTGGACTGTGCCTTGTGCAGTTTTGGCAGTAAGTCTCCTGAACCCTTAGTGGAAATTGCGCAACCTTCATGATCAATCACACAGGTATGTTGCAAGTCAATCCTCAAGTTTATTTTGGTTTTTGACTGATAGATTACTTTCCATGAGTGTTTCTATGTCTCCAAGCATCACCGATGTTCATTTGTCTTTCAGCAGCACAAGTACAATGGCTTCCAAGAGAGGATAGTTAAAGACACTTTTAAGAGCACAATTGGGGATGTACTCGACCAAGTGTCTATGAACTTGCCTATCCATGAAGACATCAAGTTGTTCATGCACAAGGATATCAAAGTCAATGGAAATGGCATCATAGTGAGCAGAACCATCAACAACAACAGAACGTAGAACACCTACGCGCGATGAATGCAAGAGGAAGGTTGTTGATAGCATAGATGAAGAGAAAAGTTGCAAGTTCAAAGTAGATCCACTCATGAAGAAAGCAGCTTTGGAGATTGAGGCTATGAGGTGAAGAGGCGACATGAAGATCGTGTGAAGGCAAAGAACATAACAAAGAAGGAGTTGCACGTGCCGAAGCAGCAACTCAAGGAAGAGCAAGAGCTTCATAGACAAGAGAATGTGTTGCAGCAAGAACAAGTACAACAGGGGCTGCAACATGCACATATGGATGAAACTGTGCCCGTACAAGTTATGGATCCATCCCAACAATTGGCACAGAGAAGACAAGGTGAGTAGTGTTGTTGATTTCGTTTAAGGGAATTTAGTAGCATGCATATCATTGTGCGTAGGCATGTGATCCCACCCATTTGGCACACTCACCGAGATGAACTAGAGATGAACATGTATTTTGACAAGTTAATGTGCACGACCACTAGCACATGCTTGGATACCAGCGCAGACATTATGCATCAACATGTTGCTAGTCCAATCACATCGAGGATGACCATGCACATGCTATCAGATGAGTTGGATGGAGGAGCCATATCAGTGTACCTGGATGTAATAGACGCAAGAGCTTGGTTCAATTTGGTTCAACAAGATGTTACCATTGAGCGCACGGACACCATCATGGATGACCAAGCTTGGCATAAGTTCGTCACCATCAACCATCACACGGATCTCAAAGAGTTGGTATCACCACAATGGTCTGAGTGTTAGCGATGTCTTGCATGGATTTCTCAAGCCATTCTGTCTCGCATGGGTACATATGAATTGTAATGTAACGTATTATCAACTGTAAGTTTAAGTGTCAATAGTTGGATGTAATAGTCATAGAGTAGATGAAGATTCATGAGGGTAGATGAACTGTCACAAAGGGGAATGTCAAGGGCCACCCAAACCTTTGCTATAAATAGTCCCTCAGAACTCAGTGTAAGGGCTTTTGGTCAACCAAGCTTCAATAGGAGTATCTTAGAGAAACCTTGGACAATATTGTAACATGCCTTGGCTTCTCCACTGCATAGAGCTAGGATATCTCTTTGGAGGAGTAGGTGGTTGTGGCTATAACATTCTACTATTGTAGTTGGACTATTCTAGTTGTTGTAGAAATATATGTTATTTAACTTACACATTTTTGTATGAACTATTTTACATGCAATTGTATAAATATTGTTGTACATGTGATGTTCATTTAAAATTCACTTTGGATTGCTCGCTATCTTTATTTCGATCTTGTGATGCATCTTCACTTGTGTGTTCCCTTCCAAGCCGCGTATTATTATAGGTTTCCAAGGGGCATAATCACCACACCCTCAGTCTGTTAGAACCTCTCATGCACCTTCCTTGACTTACTGTAGGTGTCACACCCTTGCAACCAACAGGGACATATTACTTTCCTCTGTGTGAAACCGTGTCAAGGCATTACCGTAAGGCCCACTGCTGGGACTCCTACACCAAACAGTCTGAGGTGTAATTGGGACTTCTTATCAGGGAGATACCTTAACATCTTGGAAGGTCTAGCACTGTCAACATTTCTGCCGCTAGAAGGAGGGCCAGATGACAAGTTGAGCCCTCATCATCTATTCTGAATTTTCGCACATCTATCATGGGGTTTGTTATAGTTCACCCTCCAAAATATCTATCCAACGAACATATCTTTCACATCGAGAGGGAGTTATGGGATCACTTGTCACAAATCATGTATGATGGTGAAGGCGAAGTGGTCTGGCCTATGCACTTATATGACCTCCATGCTCTCATGGAGGGCATGGAAGATTTTAATGAAACAAAGGTATTTTCGCTACTTATACACACACTTCATGACCACTCATCATAATAGTGTGCCACACTACCTCATAACTCCATGCACTCATTCAAGCAGTTCAACAATCTAATCGAATATGTTTTCCACCATTTTGATCCTGAAGTAATTGATAAAAAAATGTTAAAACAATGGAAGGCCCCGCAAGAATCATTTATGGAGTTTTTGGAGCGCTTTCATCTATTCATGTTTGAAGCCCCGAAAAGTGAGATGAAATTTCAGTATCTCATGGACATATTTGAATATTTCCTTATCAAATGTTATGTATCAATCCCACGAAGAAGTTCAATCTCAAACCCCACTCAACATACTTCGATGATGGAGTTACGGAATGACAGATGGACATGGTTGCTATCACAAGTGACTGTTCACCATCCCCTCATCAAATGACTCCACCATCGCATAGTGATGTGGGAGAGTATGAGCACACATTTTTTCAAATGTCACATCCTCCCGAAATCACTCCTTATGATTTTTGCGCAATCTTGGATGGGAATCCCATGGGTTATCACATGTATTTCTTACCTCAACCTCCATCCTCATATTTTGATCATCCTCCGGATTGCAATGTCTTTTTTTCTTTTGTTCCAGACTCTACACCTATTTTGAACGACGATTGATATATCAAGAGTGTTTGTGTTTCACAACCAACATGCACTATCACTATGACTAGGAGCTTGAACATCCACCCGCATTAGAGGACCATCCCTATCTGTTCTTACCTCCTTCATTTCTTCGTGACCTCCTTATATACATATACATATATGATATCAAAACTTGAATCCACGGTATGGACGTAGCAATCTGGATAGAAAGGACTTATGAAAAAAGAACCACAGCATGGGGGTAGCCATCCAAATGAAAATGATCATTTGTAAACCTAAGATCCTAGGTATGAATAGAGCCACCCGATATAGAAGGATAATCATAAATGTAAAGTCCCACAGTATGGTCACAACCATCTATGTAGAAGAAAAATGTGTACAATAATGAACAATACATAATTCCATGCAGCCTGAGTCATATCACACAAGACTCGGGGTCTTTCTTTCCATGCTAACCCAATCAAAGTACGAACTCTAACATGCAAATGAATGCGTTGAAGTCGAACATGCTAGAAAACCATCTATTTACCAGCCAATGATGTGGACCGTTAACAATTTAGCCTCTTCGAGATAGATCTTTAACTATGTTATTTCTTCAACTAGGTTATTTTCTTTATACATACTAATTTCCTTCTCTTGACTCTTGTTTATGATCATGAGTCTATCTATCTCTTTCAATGCATCCATTAAATCATCACAAATATCTAATTCACTTTCAAATTGATCTTTGGAGGCCATGAAAAATTTGTATTCTTTGTTAGAGTCTCACTCATCATCCTCATCATGAGGCTCTCCTCATGAGTATAAAAACCTATCTTCCTAGTGAAACTCCTTTTGACATTTTTCTTGGAGACATTAATTCATTTTTATTTCTTATCATGATTTTCTTTATAAGGACATTTAACAACATACTGACCTACTATTCCACAAACAAAACATTTAAAGGGAAGTTTTCCTTTGAATTTACCTGTCCCCACTTGTAATTTCCTCACAAAGTTCGCCTCTTCTTCATTTGAAATATAGTTGGCTTCATCTGTTTCTTGTTCTATTTCCCTTTACTTGTACTCTTGAATGGAGTTTCTCTAATTTCTCATTATTCCCTTTTGTCCTCATTTCATAGGGAGTCAAAAATCCCATGAAGACTTTCTAGAGTAAGTTGACTAGGTCCTTCATTTCCTCAATAGCAAAAACTTTTGCATCGAACTTTGGAATTAGCAATATCAATATCTTTTCAATAATGGTAGAATCCTCTATCTTGTCCCCGAGGTCTTTCATAGTGTTAACAACTTCATCTATTCTAAGAAAAGAAATTACAATGCTTTCATCATAATGCATTTTAAGGGACTCATACTCAGTTATATATGATTGAAGTTTGGTGTCTTCTACCTTAGTATCACCTTCATAGATATGGACAAGCTTATATCATATGAATTTTACAGTGTTGAGCTTCATGACTTTCATGAATTCAGATTCTTCTCATCCTCAGAGGATAGGATTCACTACTTTTTCATTTTTCTCCTACTACTTCTTTCCTACATTCTTTGTGGGAATGGAACGTGTCTTCAACAATTTCCCAAACATCATCTCCTAGTGACTACAAAAATGATCTCATTCTAACCTTCCAAAATAGGAAGTTAGTTCTATTAAACATGGGTGGATTGGCACAAAAAATTTCATCCCCACTCCACATAGTGTTGAATCTCCCTTCAAAGAATCAAGCTTCTTGCGAGGTTCCTACTTTGATAACAATTGTTATAAAATATTAAGAAGGGGGGTGAATGAGTATTTTCTAACAATATTTTTTGGGCATATACTATTAGTAAACCATGGTATTGGCTCATGATATTGTAACAAAGACTATAATCTCCATGGTAAAGTGGGGAAAACCTTTGTGATTAAAAATAGGTTGTGTGAATGGAGGCTTTTGTGAGAAGAGTTATTGAGAGATCTCTTTTTCAAACCCATCGCATTAAACATTTAAATTTCCATTGTGTTTCACGAACCAACTTATATAGTTCATTTTCAAGAGGATAAGATGAAGAGAATGTGATCTAGTGAGCGGAATAAAAAGGGGAAAGAATTTCTACAAGCTCAAAGATTAGGGCTTACTATATTTTTTTTTAATTGTGTTCTAACTTTGACCTAATCATTTATTTATTTATTTCCAAAGGGCTATGTGATGGATCCAAAAGACAAATCTCTAAAAATCTTTTAATTTTTTTGATGTATATATGTTTAACAAGTATATTGTTATTTTTTTAATTAATACTAATAAAATGACTTAAAAAGAAGTTATAATTTAGTTATTTTATATAATTATTTTAATCTTGAAAGTAAGATGTATCATGAAGCAAGTACCTTTACTAGCTATTAATTTATATAGTTGTCCGTCTTTACTAGCACAACCATATAAATTAAATGGCTAGTAAACATGGATATGCATCAATTCATGAGAAACATTTGATTTAACATTATTATTAAAAATATTAGAAATATTTCATGGAGTTTAAATGTCTATCACTTAATAATTATTGATAATTAAAAAAAATTAAAGGTTTATTAAGAAATAGACACATTTATCAATGTAACTAAAATCCATGTTAAGTGGGGATCTATAAAGGTTTACACCTTGAAAATTTTGATATTTCTTGGTTCTTGATAAATTAAGA
>APFE030608260.1:9798-49583 GCA_000404065.3 Pinus taeda | reverse complement strand
AATCTCTACCATCTAATAATTATTAATAATTAAATGAAAATTTTGGAAGTCTTATTATGAAATAATAGACACTTTTATCAATGTAATTAAAGAGACCTAATTCCATGTCTAATTCCATGTTTACTCTTGATCTATAAAGGGCTAAGAGCATCAAACATCTTAAGGTGTAAAACCTTTTTATTACAAAATTTGAGGAAAAGTTATACATATAGACTTTAAAAATAAAAGTTCTTTTTTAGTGCAAAAATTGAGAGAAAGTTTGCAAGTTAAAAGATGTGATCCTTCTAAGTCCCTTATCGATTAAGATGAATATAGACTAATTTCAGTTATTAATTATAAATATAATTATTCAATTTGATGGTTTTATTATTTAATTTTTACTTTATGTTAATTTTAGACCAAAGCAAATAATAGTTTTTTTATTTATAATTATAATTTTTTTATGTTATTTTAATAATTATCTCTATATTTATTCTTAGTTTTATTTTGACTTCAATAAAAATGGTCAAACCAGGACATCTACAACCGATGAATAATAGTTGGCACAATTTTTCTTATATAATAAAATTGAGGTGTTTTTATTTTCTTTTGTTAACCATATGTATTGCATTAAACTAATTTAGCCAATTTATTTTACTATAATTGCAAATATAATATATATAATTAATCATTTTTTATTAAATAATTTAAAATATTAAAAATATTAAAATAATAATAAAAATTAAAAATGGCCCATGTTATTGATCTGGTATTGGCTTGGAATAAATATAATGTATTTTTAAAACTGGAAACTTATTTTAAAATCCACATCTGCATCTGGTATACTATATACTACTATAATATATATATTATATATCTATATATATTATATATATATTTTTAATATAAAAAGCGTGAATATTCTTACCTCGCTGCATGTACTTCACATATATGTTTAATTATTTTTTATAAATAATTTAAAATCCCAGGTAAAATCTTATGATTTAAAGCATCGGTGATTGTTTTATCGGGAGATCGATCTACCTAGTGCAGTGAAGGGATTCGTCTCTGAAAATTGTTGCAGGGATATTTTGCAAACCATGGAGCACTCTGACGAATCGACTTCTGCAACGTCTGCAATTAGCACTCCAGTGTCTTCAGCTCCTTGTAGTTTGATGAACATCGCGGACGATATATTAGTAAATATATTTGTGAGAGTTCCATCGCAGGAATATCCCCAGATCCGGAGGACGTGCAGGGCACTGAAAGAGCTTCTTGAGGACAGCATGTTCCTTGGTCGGTATATCGAAGAGCAGGTTGTGGAACGCGGAGAAATGATGCTTCCGGTAAAGTTAAGGTGGATGAGCCGTGTAGCGCGTTACAGGAACAGACGCAGTTGTCGGGAATTGTGGGAGTTGGGCTACAACCTCGGCTCCTGCTACTATCGATGCTATAATATCAGAAAATTCATGATAAGAGAAAATCCAGAGACACCCGTTCCCTGCCATGACAGATTGTTTTGCGCGACATGGCACAAGTGGTTCGACGTTGGCTTCGTTCGAACTTTTCTGCGAAATAGGGCACCCGAATTCGAGAACGATACCAGTCGCCCTCGCCACAGCACGGCTCATCGACTCTGCAGTGTGTGTTCAAGGTGAAGTACGTTTGTTTGAATTTGCTTGGTTAGGTTAGACTACTGATTAAGGGAGTTGTCTATAATGAGACTTTTTGTAGATTTTGGTGACGGAATCCGGCGGAAGAAATGAGCTTAAATCTTGATATTTAGCAGTTAAAATGGTTTTTTAACTGTATATTTGGATTCAGCCTCTTGGAAAACCCCTGGGAACCATTGATTGTGCAGAAACTAGCTATCAAACTTGGATTCCAATGAATTGCTGGCTGATTTTGACCGGAAAAATCCTCAGCGAGACTTTCAAAAAGTCGCGTTATAGACTACTGGTTAAGTTTGTATATTCTCAAATACGATTTAACTTGAAAAATTATCCCTTGCTTGGTTAGGTTAATTTAAATTTGTATATTCTCAAAATATTTGGAAAAGAAAATGTTGGGTGATGTGAAACACCTCTCAGCCATTTTCACTCTATCTGCGCTTTGATTCTTGTCCATGTAAAGATGGTCAAGGTTAGGTTAATATACGTTGGTTTAAATTTGCTTGATTAAGTTTGTATATTCACAAATGGTTTTAACTTGAAAATTATTCTTTGTTGACTTGTTGGTATATTCTCAAAATATTTGGAAAACTAATCTGATCTCTAGAATATTACTCAGTACCAAATGTTAAGAAAATGTTGTTCTGATCTTTGGAATATTACTCCTTACCAAACTGTTGTGTAATGTGGAACACCTTTTTCCATTTCTAATTCATCTTTGGTTTGATTCTTGTCACATTGAAGATGGTCAAATGTAATAAGAGTGAAGTATATAATAATAAACATTTTCATAAATGCACTAATGTAATTACAAACACTTTCATAAATGTACTAATGTGTTCTTTTAATTATAGTTTTGTTTGCAAAAATGGCTTTAATTTGAAACATTATAATTTTAAAAGAAGGATTGTGTATTCAACATTTTGGAAAACTTGAAACATCTCTATAAATTTAAGAATTCAAAATCAAGTTTCTACCAAATTTTGGTTGAATTTGAGCAGAAAATCTGCTTAAAAAGGGCCCCAAAAAAATTCCTTATTTCTGAACTAAAATATCCATGTAGATAAGCTCACCATTATGAAAAACATTTTTTCAAGGCTTGTTATCCATTAGCATTGTTAAATATTTTTCACTTTCAGTTGCTCATATATATATTGACCCAAAAAAAAAAAAATTAAAAACACATATGCAACATATCTCTATTAAATAATATAGTCTAGTCTATTACTTTGATTCCCTTACATAAGCTAATATAAATTGGATGAAATTGAATACTAGAAAGTCTATTACTTTCATTCCCTTACATAGTCTAATGTAAATGGGATGAAATTGAATACTAGAACTTGCCATAAAGGGCATACATATTTTCTTGAATTATATTTTTATTTATTTTCTCAATCACTATGTTCATATGTATGCTTATTTTTACTCATTTGTGTTCATATGCATACATGATTTGTTGCTTTTGAATTTATTACATAGTCTAATCTCATTTGTTGTTATTTGATTCTATTTTATTCAACAATACAGGCCAGATTCTTGCTCATGCATGGGGAGTTTATTATGCATCAAGAATCCTATAACAGGAATTTATTATGCATCAAGAATCCTATAACAGGTATTTACAAAAAGCTTCCTGTCATAGGTGGAAGATGGACCTCCAAACTGAATTGCATTGCAACATATGGGATTCTCATGCATGGGGAGTTTATTATGCATCAAGAATCCTATAACAGGTATTTACAAAAAGCTTCCTGTCATAGATGGAAGATGGACCTCCAAACTGAATTGCATTGCAAGGTACCGAAGACATCACTTTAAGGTTTTGGTTTCCATGTTGGCAGATACTAACCAGGACCATGATACTACAGAGGGGATTAATTTGGTGAAAACAATGTTATATGATTCCATAGCAGATTCATGGAGAGAACCCATCTATTCTCAGTATCTCCTTCATAATATTAGAGTAATTGATACTCATGGAGTATATTGTAGGGGTGCCATGTATTGGTTATTGGAGGCCACTCAGAGCCTAATTGTTTTCTCCCTAGAGACCAAGAGATGGGAAATCCTTGAAGTTGAAAAACCACAGTGTGATCATCCATTGGGATTGGTGGTTTGCAAGGAGCAAGTGTTGATGGTGGGAACAAATGATAGGGTGCTTGTAATTTGGAATCTAATTAGGCATAACTTGCTTAATCAATCTAGCAATGAGCAACCAAAATGGCAGGTGATATCTAGATCTACTCAACAAGAATATGATGAGCTTAAAGACACTGAAATGACACTACACAATGTATATTGTCCAAATGGTGATGATATAATATGTTTTGAAAATTTTCTTAATAGATCTAATGTGACATTCAACATTAACACCACTTTGTGGGGTAGGTCCAATGAGATTCATGCCATTTAGGTACATGGGTTTACAAACCTAGATTCAATTTTCAATGCATTTTTATCACATGGCTTCATTAGAGAATTAGCAGCTAATGATAAATAAGTTTATATATTTCATCATAATTAGTAGTTTTTGGAGGACTAACTAAAGCACTCTCAAGGCCACTTGTAGAACACCTGAATTGGGTTAAGAACAGTCATTCTTGGGAGGAGGTTTTAGACCAATCAGTTTTGCAATCTTCTAGCTTATGAACAGATCCTTGAAGGAGATCCAAAGATAGTGATTCAGCAACTTGAAGACATTGGTAGAAGCACACATTTCATGAAGAATTCTTGGATATTTCTAAAGTGGTGTTTTTAAAGACCCTCTAGAGCATTTGGAGAAGATTTGCAGAAGATATTGTAGATCTTCTGAAGCTATATTGGAGATCTAGGATCATTCTTTTTTAGATAATTTTTTATGCAAATTTGAAGGTCCTTTGAGCAGTCTTAGGAGATTTGAAGCCTTGTAAGAAACTATGTTGGAGCCTGGATTGAAGAGGTTGGAGCCTAGTTGAGAGCAAGTTGTATGCTGGAATGATATTTCAGGATTGAAGTCCTCATTCACGCTTGGAGCCTTGAAGAAATTATAATTTTATTGTACAGATTCCAGCCACAATGTTTGTAAGATGATTGGATTCCTCCCTATTTTTATCAATAAAATTGCTTTTCTTATTCCACATCTTGTGTTATGGTTTAACTAGTGATATTAATAGGCATATTATAACAATTGTAAAGAAAAACTCAGTATTTCTAACAACTTCTCCATGGAAATTAAAAGAAAATTAAATAAAAGTTTATGGAAAGTTTTAGATATTTTCTTATGTATTTTAGGAAAAGCTATACATCTACTCAAAATTCACATATAACATAATTTTTAGAGTAACCACAGATATTTTATAATTGTTAAGAAAATATTGCCCTTAATATGTACAAAAGAGGATGGTGGAAGGAAATTAAACACATTTGATACATTAAATAATAATATTTTGTTTTGTCCAATTTGAATTATCTTTGGGGTAAGATGGATTTTCCTAGGGGTAATTGTATCTCTGTGGGGATAATTCATCTACAAGCTTCCCCAAATTTCAACAGTGAGACTTAATTTTCTTTTCTTATTTTGATGCTTATCCTTAGCATATGCTCTGCATTTATTTGTCCTAAAAGGAACCTTTATGTTTCCTACTGCTCTTTTCTAGCTATGTTTTGTTTTCTCTGATCCTGTTGAATTCACATTGTGTGCGGTTACCAAATGTAACCTTTATACTATTAATAATAATTAAGGTTTATGTGTGTGTTTGTGTATGTGAGATTATGATGAAAATAAGAGCACCATCTCTTTAAAAACAAAGAGGGGCCTATATCTAGGCCCTATGATGTTGAAAAGTAGCTAGTTTGGGTCTTGATAATGACATGTGTAATTGTGATGTTATGTAATTGACCAAAAGATGAAAAATAAAATTATTATTGTAATGCTTCTCTCATAGGTTTCATGAGCCTTTAGATAAGTGTAAACAACCCTCCAATACCAAGCAAAGTATGCTCATGCAATTGGGCTTAGAGATGAATTAAAGGATCTAGTGAAGTGTCTCCTCATGCAATTAGGCTTCAAGGTGAATTAAATGATCTCTTGAAGTGATATGTCAGCTCACACCCAACTCAAGTCTGCTTATATTGAAAAGAAATAACTATAAATAGAAATGCTCAGCATCATTTTAGAGTGATATCTTGGGTGAAGATTTCACATAAGGTAATACAAGAAGAGGCTAAAAAGAGTTAGATATAAGAGTCTATAGTATTATCACATATATAAGGGTCTACAACATCCTCATATCCAAGCTAAGGAAAGAGACCAAGTTGGAAGGTACCATGTTTGAAGGTAAGATAGAAGATATTTCACATGATGCATGTAGAGTTAATATAGAGCCTTTCTCTAGTCAAACCGATTAAGTAAGGGACAAAACTCATCCTTTATGAGTCAAAGAGAAAAGAGTTTATTATTGCATGCCCAAAACTAAAACTACACTCAAGGAGACAGAAAAGTTCAGATCTGAGTTGGAGAAGTGAAGCTAAATTGTAGAAAGTTGACTTGGTCTTACAAAGGTCATTTTGGTCAAGGGTCTAGGTCATGGTCTTGGTATTAGTCAATTGGAATATCTATAAGAAGAAGAATTTGTTAGGGTTTTCCTCTCAAAGGGTAAGAGGTTTTGGTTGTGGCTTATAGCCTATATTATGTATCTCTTGTCTCTTTATGGTCTATACATTGGTAGTTGTTTGATGAAGAAGAACACTAATAACCTAAATAAAATAAGATCCTAATCTAAAGCAGTAAAAATCACTCACAAGCAATAGAAGATAAATCTAGCAATTGTTATGTCCTAGATTTCTCAACATCTTATGGGAGCTAATGTGACAAAGTCCTTACCATTAAAGACATCACCAACAAGTCATCATTGATCCTCATCAAAGGATCCAAAGAGATGTCACTCTCTATGGTATCAATGATCACTCTTGAAGAAAACTACCTTCATTTGATATCAAGGATCACTCTTGAAGAAAACTACCTTCATTAAGGAGAAGTTTTATAATATCTATATCATTATCAACATAGAGAATGCAACAAGGATAAAGGAGCATCCTATCAAGTAAGTATATGACCTTTTCTCAATCAGTAAAAATGTCTTTTTGCAATGAAAGCAACAATTGATTGGGGCTTCTAATTATCCTGCATGGAAGAAAATGAGAGATCTAAATGAGGTAATGGATAATGTCAAAGGATCTATCACTAAACTGGGAGAAGAAGATGTTGAAGAACTTGCAAAGTATATCAAAGTGGAAATTAGGGCTCAAAGGATTCTACTTGAATCCATCAAGGATCCCTCATCTCATATGTATCTAAATTTGAAACTTCAAAAGACATCTATAACAAACTGGTAGAGCAAGGCTCTGGAAGTCATCTCATTAAGACAAGAACTCTTCAAGCTAAAGATGTCTAGGGAAGACAAAATAACCTCTAAGGAAGATGGAATATCCTCATATATATGAGGGTATATGAGATTGGGGATCAACTACAAGATCTCAAAGAAGTCATGTCAAAGTCATGTCTATAGTGATATGTGAGATCTCGGATCAATTAAACTTTTGACGCTGCAAACATGATAAGCATAGTGAATGGATGTCTGTACCCTTGTGGGGAGGTAGACTTAGTGGGTTGATGCCCTAAGTGACAAGTCCCTTGATAATTCCAATATGCTTGAAGCATAGTAGGAGATATGAACACTCAACTCCAACCCCGTTTTACTGCGAGGGGGAAGTTATGACATGGCGAGAAGTGAAGGGGAGCAAGTAGATGCGCCCACACCGCGGGTTGGGCACACGAGTGTGGAAACACGTTGAGGGAACAACACACAGTGGGCGGAAAACATGCAGCGTATAGCTGGTGGGGAGTGTTGAATGGGTAGTGATTTGGGCACTGCGGACACGGTAGCGGCAGAGAATAAGGGCAGCTACAATGATAACGACAGCAAAGTGAATAGGCAACGTTCAGGTGATGGCGGGGAAGTGTGGGATGTGTTGTGGGCAGTGGTGCCCACTGCAAGAGTGTTGAATGGGTAGTGCGTTGGGCACTGCAGACACGGTAGCACCAGAGAAGGGCAGCTGCAGTGATAACGATAGCAGGGTGAGTAGGAAACGTTCAGGTGATGGCGGGGAAGTGTGGGAGGTGTTGTGGGCAGTGGTGACCACTACAATCCATGCCATAGGCAGAATCGAAAAGTGTTGAGCTTGAGAAGCTATAGCATTGCCCTTGTAAAATATTGTAAAATTATTCAAAGTTTTATAATGAAGTATTGAATTACTATAATTGTTGTTTTTGGTTTCATTGGCATGTTGTTATTAGTGTTATGTATTTCCTCACATAACTAATAATGGAGAATAACATAAGTAATGATGTTGGTAGGCATAGCCTAGAAAGTGAAACAAATTCTAAGTATGGAAACTTAGTTGTGTCCTAAGAAGCTCTTGGGGGTGTGACAGATGGTATGAAAGCCAATAAAATAAAATGCAACACAGACCAGAGATGTATGCAGGTAGGGATTCTTGAGAAAAAGAAATGTACTTTGCATAGTTTTGGGTTTATTGACTTGGAGATTCATGCCTAATCCATTAATGAAAAAGGTATTACACACTTTGTGTGAATATGCTTATGTTACTTAGTGCAATAACATTCAAGCACAACAAAATTTAATAAAGGAGTTCACTAGACTTCTTGGTCCTTTCGCTTCCAGTGTTGACCTCTTTATTTTGTCTTCAAAATTTTATTACAGGTATGAGCTCGAAAATATAGTATCAAATGAGAAAATGGGCCTCACCACTGCGTTAAGATTGAAATTTCGAGTCAAACGAGTATAAAATTAATCATATTTGGCCACTGTGACCTCCAGACCCTTTGGAATGGTCCAAAACCACCTATGTCCCGGCAAAACCACCCTCTGTTTGTTAAAAACCACTCTAGCATGCATGAAACCACCTTGGTTGGGGCATTGGTGGTATGGCGGGTTCTGCACCTGCACAGTTTAATAAAAAATTGGTTCAACTTTGTTTCAAGCCCAAACTATTGATCTTCACCAAAGGATCCAAAGAGATGTCACTCTCTATGGTATCAATGATCACTCTTGAAGACAACTACCTTCATCTAATATCAAGGATCACTCTCGAAGAAAACTACCTTCATCAAGGAGAAGTTTTCTAATATCTATATCATTATCAACATCGATAAAGCAACAAGGAGAAAGGAGCATCCTATTAAGTAAGTATATGACCTTATCTCAATAAGTAAAAATGTCTTTTTGCAATGAAAGCAACAATTGATTGAGGCTTCGAATTATCCTGCATGGAAGAAAATGAGAGATCTAAATGAGGTAATGGATAATGTCAAAGGATCTATCACCAAACTAGGAGAAGAAGATGTTGAAGAACTTACAAAGTATATCAAAGTGGAAATTAGGGCTCAAAGGATTCTACTTGAATCCATTAAGGATCCCCTCATCTCATATGTATCTAAATTTGAAACTTCAAAAGACATCTATAACAAACTAGTAGAGTTGTATTCTGTAAGCATGGCTCTAGAAGTCATCTCATTACGACAAGAACTCTTCAAGCTAAAGATGTCTAGGGAAGACAAAATATCCTCTAAGGAAGATGGAATATCCTCATATAAGAGGATATATGAGATTAGGGATCAACTATAAGATCTCATCGAAGTCATGTCTATAGTGATATGTGAGATCTCGGATCAATTAAACTTTTGACACTGCAAACATGATGAGCATAGTGAATGGATGTGTGTACACTTGTGGGGAGGTAGACTTAGTGGGCTGATGCCCTAAGTGACACGTCCCTTGATAATTCCAATTTGCAAGAAGCATATATCTATATATATATATATATATATATATATATATGGAGAACCAAGTGGGTGATATGGACACTCAACTCCAACCCTGTCTTAGTGCGAGGGGGTAAGTTATGACATGGCTACGGAGAAGTGAACGAAGGGGAGAAAGTAGATTCGCCTAGACCGTGGGTTGGGCACACGACTGTGGAAACGCATTCAGGGAACAACACACAGTGGGTAGAAAACATGTAGTGTATAGCTGGTGGGGAGTGTTGAATGGGTAGTGTGTTGGGCACTGCAAACACGGTAGTGGCAGCGAATAAGGGAAACTGCAGTGACAACGACAGCAGGGTGACTAGGCAACGTTCATGTGATGGTGTGGGAAGTGTGGGAAGTGTGGGAGGTGTTGTGGGCAGCGGTGCCCACTGCAATCCATGCCATAAGCAGAATCAGAAAAGTGTTGCGCTTGAGAAGCTATAGCATTGCCCTTGTAAAATATTGTAAAGTTATTCAAAATTTTATAATGAAGTATTGAATTACTATAATTGTTGTTCTTGGTTTCATTGGCATGTTGGTACTAGTGTTATGTATTTCCTCACATAACTAACAATGAAGAATAACATAAGTGATGATGTTGGTAGGCATAACCCAGAAAGTGAAACAAATTCTAAGTATGGAAACTTAGTTGTGCCCCAAGAAGCCCTTGGGGGTGTGACAGATGGTATGAAAGCCAACAAAACAAAATGCAACAAAGCCCAGAGATGTATGCACGTATGGATTCTTGAGAAAAATAAATGTGCTTTGCATAGTTTGGGGTTTATTGACATGGAGATTCATGCCTGATCCGTTAATGAAAAAGGTATTACACACTTTGTGTGAATATGCTTATGTTACTTAGCGCAATGGACCGAAAATATTGTAAATAACATAAACACAAACAAGTTGAAAAGACATTCAAGCACATCAACACAGCAAAATTTAATAAAGGAGCTCACTAAAATTCTTGGTCCTTTCGCTTCTAGTGTTGACCTCTTTATTTTGTCTTCAAAATGCTATTACAGGTATGAGCTCGAAAACAGAGTCTCAAATGAGAAAATGGACCTCACCACTACGTTCAAATCGAAATTTCGAGTCAAACGAGTATAAACTTGACCATATTTGGCCACTGTGACCTCTAGACCCCGTGGAATGGTCCAAAACCACCCGTGTCCCTACAAAACCACCCTCTGCTTGGAAAAACCCACTTTGGCATGCATGAAACCACCTTGGTTAGCGCACTGGTGGTATGGCCGGTTTAGCACCTGCACAGTCTAATAAAAAATTGGTTCGGCTTTGTTTCAAGCCTGAACTATTGACATGTTGGTTAGCGGAGGTATGCAAAGTCGTTTGTATATAAGGTTTTGGAAGGTCGAGGGTTCAAAACCCCCGCCCGACCATTCCGCCATTATACACTGAATATCTGATATGATATGTGTTGACTCCGCTGTTTCGTTGGTTTATATGTGGTTCGGTTGGTTTATATGTGGTATATGGTTACCATCGCCCGTGCATGTGGGATATATGCGATAACAATAATTCAAAGGTCTGGTGATCGTGGGGTTGACCCTGACTGTCAGGCCTTTTTCTAGCAAGACCCTCGATACAACATAAATATATACTCACTGCAAATATTAACAAGTCCCATCATAGCCCATTCGATGCGGTCCTTCAGCAAAAACATTGCCATTCTAGGAGGTTAGGGGTTCAATCCTCGCCATTCTAGGAGGTTAGGGGTTCAATCCTCCCTGATCCCCAAAATTTTGGAAATAAGGCCAAATTGGGCAAAATCCGGGTTGCCACATGTCAGCACCAGATTGGCCCATATGAGTCAATCACAAACTGCCACGTCACCTCCTCTGCTAACATAATTTAGGACTCGTGGCTCATTTCGAGGTTGAAACATGTCCCTGCTAACGTAGGCATTGACCATTGACCTTTGACTTTTGACGTTTTTACTTTTTGCCCTAAGTTTTCCTAAAAACTTTGACTGGCTCTAACTTCTTCATCCAGACTCAGATTTACACACCGTTCACACCATTGGAATTGTAACGACGAGCAATTTGACTTGATCCCACTTTCATCTGCATTTGAAGATTTTGATATGGAGCAAGACTGGATCCATTTTGGATCACTCCTCCCCACTCGAAGCTTTTGGACCACCAAAAGTTGGTTTTAGCTATCAAGTAAGTGAGGATAAACTTCCTTCACTTTTCGCATCTCTATCCATCATTCTTTACTTGGATTTGTACCTTTGAGTCCAACTCGAAGATACTCAACATTTTCGTGTCGCGAAGTCCTTATCCTGCTATCAAGAACTGTGTCCTCATGTAGCTCGTTGAGATACTCAGGGAAAATATATTCAATCGAAGGTAGCTGACCTTGCTCTTCAGGATATTCAATTAATGAAGGCTCATACAATCGCAAGTTTTCAACATTTACGACAGAATATATTTGCATGTAAGCTGGTAGATTTAGGCAAAAAGCATTTTCACCAATTTTGTCAATTATTTTGAAAGGACCATATCTAATTGGTTTTAACTTTTTACCTTCCCCTTGCAGTCTTTCTTTGCTGATGTACAACTAGACTTGATCACCAACTTGAAAACTATGCTCAACTCGATGAATGTCATGTCGTGCCTTATACTTTGCTTGGCTTCTTTCCAGTTATTTCTATACTGCCTGGTGAATTTTCTGGGTTTTTTCAATGAACTCGATTGCTTTGTCCACATCACTATGTCCATCAACTGCTATGTCTTTACCAAAGACAAAATCCAAGGGAGACTTTGGTATAAAACCAAAACAAGTCTCAAAGGGAGATCTCTAAGTAGAATAATGTTTTACATGGTTCTAAGCATGTTGCACATAACACAAATGTTCATCCCAAAGTTTGGGATGTTTGCTGCAATATCCTCGAAGCAATTGTATCACTATCATGTTGACCACTTCTGTCTCACCATCTGTTTGCAGATGAAATGTTATGCTCTTCTTTAACTTTGTGTCCATTAACTCCCATAGACTTGACCAAAATTCCCAAAAAATCGAGAATCTCGGTCGGATACAATAGAAGTGGGTAACCCAAAATGAACCCATACATTTTGAAAGAACAACTTTGTAGTTTGTTCAGTTGTGACCTGTTTATTACATGGTGTCAAAAAACACATCTCACTAAACCTATCCACAACTACATACAAATAATCATGACTCTTTCTAGACTTTGGCAATCCCCCAACAAAATCCATGGAAACACTTTCCCAAGGAAAAGAAGGAATTGGAAGTGTAGTATACAAGCCTAATTTTCTATTACTTGGCTTGTTTGTAGCACACATAGTACATCCTTTAATATATCTATAAATTGTCTCATTCATCTGTGGCCAATAGTAGAATATTTCTAATTGTACGACTATTTTACTTACACCAAAATGACCTGATATGAGATAAGTATGTGCTTCTCGAATTATATTACTCTTTCAGTTTGTGGAATGCATAACTTTCCCAAATGATATAAGAGTTTGTCCTTTATGAAATAATCCAATTCTTCTACCTGATTTCCATGACTTAAAGTTTCATATACATCCCTAAAATTTGTGCCTTGAGCATATTGTTCAATGTAACTTTCATGAATTACTGAATTATGCTTAAGTATTGTGGATGCATTTATAATTGATCTGGATAATATGTTTGCAACCTTATTATGTATTCCCTTCTTATATCTGATAACAAGATGAAATTGTTGTAGAAAACCCATCCACTGATAGTGTCTTGATTTTTTTAATTTAGTTTGTGAGTTTAAATATTGAAGTGGTTGATGTTCTATGTGTATGATTGTTTCTTTACCCATTATGTAATGTTTCCACCTTTTAACACTCTAAACTAATGCATACAATCCTTTATCATATGTAGGATAGTTAACTACTGCTGATGTGAATGTCTCAGAATGAAATCATATAGGCTTTTTGTGCTGCATCAAGACTGCCCCCATGGCATATTCACTTGTATCTGTCTCGATCTCAAATGGATGTTGAAGATATCGCAGTGCTAGTACTGGCACTGTACTGATCCTTTATTTCAATGTGTCGAAGGCTTTCTGCTATTTGCCTCCCCACTGAAACACATGTTTCACACTTGTCAAAGCATGTAAAGCAGCTGCAATCAAAGAAAAGTTAGCAATAAACTTTCTCCAATATTTTGTTGCCCCTAAGAAACTTCTAACTTCTGTAGCAGTATTGGGCTTTTGCCAATTTACAATGACTTCGTCCTTAGAGGGATCTATCTTAAATTCACCACCCCCTAAAATATAGCCAAAATAATTCAAAGATGTTCTTCTAAATTCACATTTTGACAGTTTTACATAGATATTTTCTCTTTTCAAAACATCTAAAATCTGCTTTACATGCTCATCCCATGTTCTACTGAAAACAAGAATATCATTTAAATAGACTATTACAAAATCATCAATGAATGGTCTAAATACTTCATTCATGACTCACATGAATGTAGTTGGAGTGTTAGTTAAGCCAAAAGGCATAACCATCCATTCATAGAGTCCTTGTTTTGTTTTGAAAGTAGTCTTCCATAAATCCTGTTCTGCAACTCTGATCTGATGGTAGCTACTTCGCAAGTCTAATTTAGAGAAGTAAACTGCATCTTTTAACTAATCTAACAAATCATCAATACAAGGAAGAGGATAACAATTTTTTATTATGATTTTATTTAATGCTCTATAATCACATATAGTATTATCACATATATAAGGGTCTACAACATCCTTGTATCCAATCAAAGGAAAGAGACCAAGTTGGAAGGTACCATGTTTGAAGGTAAGATAGAAGATATTTCAGGAATGTTTTCTAGGCAAGGTCTATCACATGATGCATGTAGAGTTAATATAGAGCCTTTCTCTAGTCAAATCAAATAAGTAAGGGACAAAATTCATCCCTTATGAGTCAAGGAGAGAAGAGTTTATTATTGCATGCCCAAAACTAAAACTATAGTCAAGGAGACAAAAAAGTTCAGATCTGAGTTGGAGTAGTGAAGCCTAAATTGCAGAAAATTGACTTGGTCTTGGAGAGGTCATTTTGGTCAAGGGTCTAGGTCATGGTCTTGATATTATTCAATTGGAATATCTATAAGAAGAGGAATTTGTTTGGGTTTTCCTCTCAAAGAGTAAGAGGTTTTGGCTGTGGATCATAGCCTATATTATGTGTCTCTTGTCTCTTTATGGTTTATACATTGGTAGTTGTTTGATGAAGAATAACACTAATAACATAAATAAAAGAATATCCTAATCTAAAGAAGTAAAAATCACTCACAAGCAATAGAAGATAAATCTAGCAATTGTTATGTCGTAGATTTCTCAACATGGTATCAGAGTTAACTTGACAAAGTCCTTACCATTAAAGGCATCACCAAGAAGTGATCATTGATCTTCATCAAAGGATCCATAGAGATGTCAGTCTCTCTAGTATCAATGATCACTCTTGAAGAAAACTACCTTCATCTGGTATCAAGGATCACTCTTGAAGAAAACTACCTTCATCAACGAGAAGTTTTTTAAATCTATATCATTATCAACATCAAGAAAGCAATAAGGAGAAAGGAGCATCCTATCAAGTAAGTATATGAACTTATCTCAATCTATAAAAATGTCTTTTTGCAATGAAAGCAACAAATTGGTTGGGGCTTTGAATTATTGTGCATGGAAGAAAATGAGAGATCTAAATGAGGTCATGGATAATGTCAAAGGATCTATCACCAAACTAGGAGAAGAAGATGTTGAAGAACTTTAAAAGTATATCAAAGTGGAAATTAAGGCTCAAAGGATTCTCAATGAATCCATCAAGGATCCCCTCATATCATATATCTAAATTTGAAACTTCAAAAGACATCTATAACAAACTGGTAGAGTTGTATTCTGTAAGCACGACTCTAGAAGTCATCTCATTAAGACAAGAACTCTTCAAGCTAAAGATGTCTAGGGAAGACAGAATAGCCTCTAAGGAAGATGGAATATCCTCATATATGAGGATATCTTAGATTGGGGATCAACTACAAGATCTCAGAGAATTCATGTCTATAGTGATATGTGAGATCTCGGATCAATTAAACTTTTGACACCGCAGACATGAGAAGCATAGTGAATGGATGTGCGTACACTTGTGGGGAGGTCGACTTCATGATATATTGCCCTAAGTGACATGTCCCTTGATAATTCCAATCTATAAGAAGCATATATATATATATATATATATATGGAGAACCAAGTGGGTGGATGTACACTTAACTCCAACCCCAAAACCATTACATAATCGACGCAGTCTTAGTGTGAGGGGCGAAGTTACAACATGGCCGCAGAGAAGCGAGTGAAGGGGAGCAAGTAGATGCACCCACACCGCTGGTTGGGCACCAATGATCAAATTTGAAGGTTTGGTCTTAATTTTATTTGGAAGGGCATATATTTATCTAGCCCTTCCAATATGAAAAGTTATAAAAAAAATTGTACTTCTATTAACAAATGTATATTAAATAAACCCTTTATAAAAAAATGCCAAAATGAAATGGTGTCCTAAATCTTTAAAATTTAAAATGTTGTTACATTAAAACATTATAAAAGCTCAATAGAACTTAGTAAATAGGAAAAAAAAATCTCAAATTCTATTAAAAAAAGGTAAACATATGTTTCTTCTATTCGTTAGATGATCTTCAAAAGTATTTGAATTTACATCATTGAAAATAGAAATCTATTTGCACAATGGAAAAGGTTTTTTTAGTTTTCATTTGTTTCTAATTAATACTATATGTTTTCTTAAGCTTGAATCAGTTTAAAGCAAACCAAAGAAACAAATATATACCTTCAGCAACCAAGGGAATTGAACTTTCTCTTAACATTGTTGAGTCAAAGAACACTATCAATAGACTTTCATCTCCATTAAAAACTCCAAGCTCTATAGATTCAAAAAATTATGTAATTAATAGGAAAGTTTTCTATATCTAATAGGGAAATATTGTAATATGTAATACACATCTACAATGTTGTTGTTGTATGGCTTGGTTGGTCATTTTTTTCTTCTTTGAAAATGGTTTTCAAATTTGGTCCTTACAATGAATTCAATCTTGGTTGATGTCTTTTTATATTAATGCAGTTTCTTTTTGTTGATGTCTTTTTCTAATAATGTGGTTTCTTTTCGTTATCAATGTAGTTTATTTTTCTATGATTTCAACATCTCCTTAAAGACCCTTCATAGAAACAGCCACATGGACAACCACAGGCACTCTTTATTTCATATATGTTGAATGGAGAGAATGAAGCGGGAGATGCAATTGTAGTTCTATGGATATCTATTGGCATTCTATATCTTTTGGGAAGACCAACAAAAGAAAAAGAAAATTAAGTTGTAACCCTATAGGTAGACCAATCTTTAGTTGTATGGTTATTAATAGAGTCCCTAAGTTTCATTTTAACACTTGAGAGTTCTCCCTAGTTCAAAACTCTACATAATTTTATGGGAAGCACACTTATTATTTCTCAAAAAAAAAATATAGTATTAATTTCTATGTTTCCAAAAACTAGAGAGTTGATAAAGAAAAACACTTTTAAGATAAGAGAAGAAATATCGGGTTTTAAATAAAGCTTGATTTTATAAATTCTACATTTAATAGTAAGCTTGATTACAATAAGTTCAAATGGCAGCAATGCTAGGCTTTTGTAAGCATTCTGGTTGTCAGTCATGGAATCATCTAAAAATAGAAAAGAGATGGTAGTAGTTATTTACGAAGAGTATAAAAAACATTCGTGAATCACTAAGCATAGCTACCACCATCTAATGGGGTAATTTCATAAATGAACAATCTTGTCTGAATGGTTGGTTGACAAGAAAGAAAGAAAAATTTACAAATTAGGAAAGAAAATGAAGATATAATAGAAAATGTCTATGGTTATGATGTAAAAATGTCAATATTATCACTTTAATCTATTTTTAAGCTCGATAAAATTACATCTTTAACTAATCTATTTCATTTATTAATATAAAATAAAAATTTATTCATTTATTACTATAAAATAAGAATTTAAATTAATAAAGAGATTAGTTTGTCTATATACCTTTGTTCGCTAAAAAGAAACCCTAAAGAAAGAACCCTATCGGCCTTATTATACTATCTTAAGGTTTCCATGTCGAACATCAAACTTTCAAAGTAATGATGTCTTCATGGAAAATGTAAGTAACCCTATCGACCTTCTTATACTATCTCAAGATATTTATGTCGAACATCAAATGTCATGAATATGTCCTCATAAAGGCAGGATAGAATATGTTTTCATAGCAGTAGGATGAACAGTACTCGAAGATATTCGACATCCTCAAAGATGTTGGGTATTTAAGTTGTGCATTGAATTTTTCCTTGAAGCATCTCAACAAGACTCCCCATTGAGGACCTCAATTCCTTATCATATTATATGTGCCACAATGTAGTCTTTACCACTCTCTCTGCTTCTTCCCAATCTATCGTTAAATCCACAACCTCTTCAAGCCTCGATTCCAACATCTCTCTCAATCTGATCCCCATCTTCATTTGCTCCACTGCGGGCACTGGGAACTGATGGCCCATGCATTTGGCGACACCCTCCATGATCATATGGTGCCTTAACATTACAATATTTATCCTACTCACAATCTCTAGCAAAATGACGGTGAAGTTGTAGACGTCTTCTAATGGGAAGATTTCTCATCCACTTTGGCGCTAGATACCCTCTAGTGCCTCTGATAGTGGAGAAGTAGAAAGTATGTTCTCTATCCATAGCTTGTCCAGCCTGAAGTTTGGTACTTTAGGAATGATATTTTCATCTAGGAGGATGTTTTGAGGTTTTCTTTCATAGTGAAGAACCCAATGCAAGCATTCCTCATGCAAGTACCCGATGCCTCTCACCATGCCTAATGTAGCAGGTAGATGGTAGTAGTTTTTCCACTGAGGTAGATGGTAGTAGTTATTTACAAGATGAGAAAAAAAGGTTCATGAATCACTAATGGTAGTTATCACTATCTAATGGGGTGATATCATAATTGAACAATATTGTCTTAATGGTGGGTTGACAAGAAAGAACAAAATTTTACAAATTAAGGAAGAAAAATGGAGATACCATAGAAAATGTATGTGGTTATGATGTAAAAATGTCAATATTGTCACTTTAATCTACTTTTAAGCACTGGACAAGTATCAAAAATATTGTTTCAAATGATGAACTGCATACCTGTTGAAGGCCATTGATTGGGATCGTGAAATCACTTTCCTTTGTCAACACTAGCTCCAGAATCTTCATAACTACCCTTCCAATCCCTTGGAAAAATGAATATATGAAAAATTATGAAGCGAAATACTTCAATGGATTGATTTTTGAGAGTTGATCAAATCTAGATGTAAGTACAAGCAGAAGTAAATATAAGGAGACACAAATTCACATCCAAACTTTGGGTTGAATGGAAGTTTTAAAAGATTCTACTTGATACAGATTGTAACCTCAATGGTTCTCATTCTGCAACAATTTCATTGTTTCCCCCTATGGAAGGGAAAAAATCCACTGACTTTTCTCAAAGACTTAGTCCAAAAAATCTTCATTGATGCCATGATGGATGATAAAAAAAAAAAAAAAAAAAAAAAAAAAAAAAAAAAAATAAAGTCTACACATGACTATATAAAGATCAGTTAATCATTCCCTACATAATAATTTTAATCAGTTTTTCCTAAATCAATGAACTAAATTAAAAGCCAAGGAAATGAAAGTTGAAAATTAAAACTGAGAGTTAAAAATACCTTGCAAACTTGTGTTGCACTCGCAATAAGGTTGGGATTGGAAAGATCAATGCAGGCAAGCTTCATAGGCTCAAAATAAGCTACCCCAGTCATCGTGAATTCTTTGTCTTTTGTGAGTTGTTTCTTATGAATTTGTGATACCTTCAAAAGATGCCCCTTGTTCACATATACAAATATATAGCTACTTCTCCTCTACTATTAATGAATGCAAAAAGAAACCTATATTATCAACGAACACGAACATAAACCTCGGATCATGACTATCAACTCTATCAGTGTCACCATTATGACTGATGGTCTGGGAATGCATGAACAACCTCCATTATGCCCCATTGCACTTTCTTTAGTGTTGTTAGAACCTTGTGTAGACTTTAGAGTGTTACATCAATTCGAGAACTGGAATTTTCTGAAATTTCCTACGAATAGGCAACCCTTCATAAGGCATTTTATAATATTACTTAAATTTTTTAAAAAACTTGTAAAAATCAAAATTTAATTTTCTTCTGACTAGTAAATTTCGTTGAGCACATCTCTGATGTGCTATTTGGCTTCAAAATGGCTATGATGTGTTCAAACTTGAACACTATTGGGCACATGACTGTGGAAACACGTTCAAGGAACAACACACAGTGGGCAGAAAACATGCAATGTATAGCGGGTGGGGAGTGTTGAATGGGTAGTGCGTTGGGCACTACAGACATGGTAGCAACAACGAATAAGGGTAGCTGTAATGACAATGACAGCAAGGTGAGCAGGCAGCGTTCATGTGAGTTCGTGGGAAGTGTGGCAGGTGTTGTGGGCAGTGGTGCCCACTGCAGTCGATGCCATAGGCAGAATCAAAAAAGTGTTGTGCTTGAGAAGCTATAGCATTGCCCTTGTAAAATATTTTAAAATATTCAAAATTTTATAATGAAGTTTTGAATTAAGATAATTTTTGTTATTGGTCTCATTGGCATGTCGGTACTAGTGTTATGTATTTCCTCACATAACTAATAATGAATAATAACATAAGTAATGATGTTGGTAGGCATAGCCCAGAAAGTGAAACAAATTCGAAGTATGGAAACTTAGTTGTGCCCCAAGAAGCCCCCAATGGTGGAACCAACTTGGGGGTGTGACAAATGGTATGAGAGACAATAAAACAAAATGCAGATGCACGTAGGGATTCTTAAGAAAAAGAAATGTGCTTTGCATAGTTTAGGGTTTATTGACTTGGAGATTCATGCCAAGATTGTCCAAGATTTAGCGGACATGGGTGCCACTCATTATTTTATGACGACACAGCTAGAAAAGGAAGTTTAGCTCTAGATTTTTCCAAAAGATGTGGAGGTCAAGGTAGTGAACTTGAGAGTTAAACTGTTATGATTGCGAAATGATGTGTCAATTCGAATTGCAGATTGGTAGGGTTGTTTGGACTTCACGGTGATGGATATGAATGACTTTGACATGATATTGGGGAATAATTTTCTGAAGGGAAACAAGGAAATTTTTGGCCCATTTTGTGATGAGATTATGTTGATCGGAGACATAGGGAGGTGGACTTTTTCTACTCACCAAGAGTGAAGGGATTTGAACGTGTAGCATGTGTGTGCGCTAAGTATGACTAAGGCGATGTGGGATTCAAATGTTAAGACATATGTGACAATTATTAGGGAGATTGAGGATGATGATGGAGTGGGGACACCTTCTCCAACTGAGATTTCGATGTATTAACCAAATATGCAGATTTGATGCCCAATGAGTTGCCGAAAGTACTTCCACCAAGACATGCACTAGACCATCACATTGAGCTAGAGCCAGGAAGCAACCGCCAAAAAAATCTCCATATCATTTTTGAGGACCGGAGTTGGAGGCGTTGAAACAATAGTTGAAGGAATTCATTGATGCAGGTTTCATACAACCTTCAAGGTCCCCATATGGTGCTCAAGTATTGATCTAGAGGAAGAAGGATATGAAAGAGTTACAGATGTCTTGTGATTATTGTGCTCTGAACAAATAGACAATAAAGAGAAAGTATCCTTTGCCACTTGTTGTGGATTGGGTTGATAAGATTGCGAAAAATCGAGTGCTTTTGAAGCTCGGTTCATGGTATGGATATTATGAGGTGCGAATAGCACAGGGGGATGAGAAGAAGACCATGATTGTGACAAGGTATGGGAATTTTGAGTTCCTTTTCATTCCATTCGGGTTGTGCAACACTCCTGCTACTTTTTTCACAATGATGAATGATGTTTTGCGTCCATATTTGGATTTATTCGCGGTTGTATACTTGGATGACTTCATGATATTTAGTGATAACATGGAGGATCATAAGAAGCACTTGGCTTTGGTATTTGAGGCACTAAAGAAGAATCAGTTTTACTTAAAGAAGTCAAAGTGTATGTTCGCCCAAACCAAGGTTGTGTTCCTTGGACATATAATGGGTCAAGGTCACATACGAATGGAGCAGATCAGGGAGCAAGAGATTGTCGATTGGGATGAGCCAAAGAATTTCCATGATAGGAGATTCTTATTTGGGATTACCAACTACCATCAAAAGTTTGTGGAGGGGTACTCAAAGGTGACTACACCACTCTCATACCTTTTGAAGAAGGAAAAGCAATGGAATTGGACGAAGAAGTGTCAATGAGAAATTGAGGATTTGAAGAGGAGGATGGTTACAACACCGATACTGAGGCTACCTTACTTTGGGAGGTCATTTGAGGTGCACATAGATGCTTATGATTTTGTGATTGAGGGAGTAATCTTGCAGGATAGCCATTCGGTGGCATATGAGAGTCATAATTTGCACAATAGAGAGCGACGGTATCTGGTTCATAAGAAGGAGACGACTGCAATCATCCATTGTTTACAGATATGGAGGAATTTCTTGATTGGGAAGATTTTTGTTGTCAAGACTCACAATGTTGTAGTGAATTATTTTGCAACTGAACCGAAGTTGTTAGTGAATCAGGGTCATTGGTAGGACATCTTGGCAAACTTTGACATGGATATTAAGTACAGGCGAGGTAGACTCAATGCAATTGCAAATACCCTCACCATGAAGGGGCATATAGTTGCACTTGAGGAGGTAGAGGACTGAGCTGATTGCAATAGGATTTGGCTTCACATGACTCATGAGATGCATAGTAGACTACATGCTAGTGTGGAGACTAAAATTCAGGTGAAGAGCATTTTGAAGCGAGTGGAGGAGGGGAAGACTAACAAGTTTTTCCTATGAGATGGACTCTTGTTCTATGGGAACTGAACTTTCATTTCAAAGTCATCTTGACTTAGGAGGCACCTTTTGATAAAGTGCCATGATTCTCCATGGGCTCGCCACCCAGAAAAATGTCGTTCTTTGGCAATGTTGTAGAGGGGACACTTTTGGGAGAAGATGAGAGAGGATGTGGAGGAGTATGTACATACGTGCATCATTTTTCAGTAGGAAAAATCAGATATCCGAGACAGCGAGGATTTTTGTAGCCTTTACCAATTCTCGAGAGACCATGGATGAGTGTTTTGATGGACTTTATCACTCAGTTACTACAGATGCATGGGTATAATGGGATTAAGGAATAACATTACCTAAAAAGAGAAATTAAAGAGGCGATAAAAATTGAAAAGAAGAAAAACAATATAAATGATGACAAAGGCTTTATCATAAGAAATACCTCGAAACTCTTAATAAACCATTCCTCTCGTAAGAGAAATTCTTATAATATGAATTTTAACATATATATATATATATATATATATTAATAAATAAATCATATTAACTTAGATTTATTATTTTAAGTCATAATAATTAAACAAAAAAAATAGATTTATTATTTTAAGTCATTAATAATTATAAAAAAAATTATTATATATTAGCTTAATAAATTTGTTAAGATTAAACTTAGTAGTGATGATATATATAAGTAATATAAACTACATTCCTTTAATGTAGGAATCTAAGTATTAAAAATAGTAAAATATTTTAATTTCTCAACATAAAAACAACTCCTAGTAAATTAATCGTAATAAAACTTCTAAAAATTCCCTCATAACAAAAATTCTAATAATAGTAATTTTAAACATTAACAATAATTTTAATCTTATTAAATTAAAATCATCTTAACTTAAAACCAACATTTCAACTCACGATAATATAGTACATTTGAAATAAAAATTAAATTAAGTATTTAAAAAAAAAAAATTAACAAAATCATTATTAAAAGTAAAACATATTCATTAGGTTCTAAGTGCTTATATTATTTTCTACAATCCATATGAACATTAATTTTATATATACATGGGATAATAATGTAACATAAATTTAACTATTAATTAATTTAAATGAAATAATTTTCTAATATCATAATTTTATAGTTAATAGAATTATGTTAAAAATATAAAGCATAACAAAAATCTATACAAGCCGACTCCAAATCATTCCCCTCATTTATTAGTATATATATCTTTACCATTTCGTTTCTCTAATCCACACTAATCTTCTCAAGAATCTCAACATTCCCTTGAAGATGGACTCACATAGAAGTCTGAAACGTTGGGTTAAAAAAACTCTGAATGGGTTATTCCACAAATATTTTAATTTGACTCATCTGTATGGATTCTCTCTTTAAAATTATGGTCATTGTCGATCATTTTTCCAAGTATGTCTTCATTCCAATGAATATACCATGTGGGGCCGAGAAGACTCCTGAGCTATTCTTCAAAAACATTCTGAAATATTGGGGAGTACCTTTGAGTATCATGTCTCACTAGGATCCGCGTTTTACACGCAGATTGTGGACCACTTTGTTCAAGTTGGTCAAGCCAAAGTTTCTATAGAGTTTGAGTTACCATCCGTAGACACATGGGGAGACTTAACGAAGCTGGAGGACTACTTGAGACATTATGTCAAGGTTGATGAGAGAAATTGGCCTAAACTCTTAGATGTGGCTTCGTTTAGCTACAATGTGCAAAAGAGTTCCTGTTACAGGAAAATGTACCCTAGGGCTTTGGGTTAGAACCCCAACAGAGCAAAAGTAAACTACAACAAGAAACACTCATACAACTCAAGCAAAATTCTTATATAAACAAACTACGTAAGAACGATCGTACCCGGATTTCCTTCATTCGAGTAGGTCCTGCAGGGTTTTGACCCTCTGCAACTCCCAATGTTCTTCAGACCTGAAAATCATTCAATTCGAACATACATAGCAGTATAGAAGTAAAGCATATTCACGAAATTTGACTTTATATCATATAAGCTAATGATTAGTTATACATCAAAACAACAGTCATACATGAATTACAACACAATTTGATGCATAAACAAAGTTATTTTCGGAAACAAGACATCATTTCTTTTATTGCAGTAAGCTATAAATAGCATGGAGAGAATTCACCTGAGTCTTCTTCTTCCAGCTCCAAGTGGAACCGTCCTCTGGATTCGTCCTATCCTAGCCTTCAACAATCTTCTTCCATAACCAACACCATGATATCTCAAGCAAGAGGGAGAATATCTATAATCAAGGAAACAAGGGTTTCCTCATGCTTGGGGAAGTGCATGAGGCAGAGGGATTCATCAGACTTAGTCAGGGATAATCTCAGTATAATAACTCTATCTCTTCTCCTCCTTAAGGCCTTCCCATAGAAATCTATTTATACTTCTCCCAATTGGTTTTTTAGTTGGTAACAGTTGGGTCACGGGCAATAGGATTTCAACAGTTAAAACCCCTGAACTCTACCCATAATTAAGGAAATTTATTTTTTTAAGTGTTTTAACACATATACGTGGGTTGGGTATTGACAACTCGCGTGTACATGCTTTTATCTCAGGGCAAATTAGCGTACAAGAAATAAAACATTGTTTTTAATATATTTGGGAAAAGTCTAGAAGGAGGGGTTTCCCTAGGCCATAAACCAAGAATCACAAATACCAAGGGTGATAAATGGTGCTATAACAGTTCTGAATTTGGGTATAGTCCATTTGAGTTGGTCAATGGATAGATGCGAGTTTCTCCCCATAGTGTGCTATCAAGGGGATTTTTTAGGAGTCCACATGTGAATAGATTCTTGATAGTATGGGACGAATATTTGGACTTAGAACGGGTGCACCTGCATGATGTTGCACGGAGAATGAGGAAATGGGAAGATAAGGGTAGATGGGATGCAAACTTCAATGTTGGGGATATGGTTTTTCTGAGGATCACCGAAGATAATTTTTAGCCACTGAAAGGGACTGCGAGATATTTGACAGGGAAGTATGAAGGCCCATTATGGATAAATAAGTGAGTTGGTAAGTTTCTTATGAGTTGGAGCTTCCGAAGCACATGTGTTTGAAACATCTTGTGTTCCATATGAGTTAGCTCAAGAGATGTAGACTTGATGCACATCATCCTGAGAAGACAGCACCATCGAGGGGGGCCGCCATGATTGTGGACAAACTGAACTGTGTTTTTGACAAGGTCTTGGATCTTAGGACTATAGGTGTTGGGAGTGTTGCACGAAGGGAGTTCTTCATTCAAAGGAAGGATGTCCCGTAGGAGAGTGGTTGGGAAATGGAGGATTCACAGTGGAGATGAAAAAAGGAGATTGTAGAGTTTAATGAGGGGTTGGCACAGTGGATAGGATTGTTGAGGATAGGAATGAGTTGTGGTGGTGGAGGATCTTAGAACCCTAAGTCGACTTCCCACCTTGGTGCACATGACTCATAGAGGTGATTTGTTGGTATGGGTGAGCCCAAGTATGCGACAGGCATGCAGATGTATTGGCGGATGCGACGAGTGCCCGCCCAACTCGATTTCAGTTAAATGCGTGTGGTGAGTGTGCCTGAGTTTGGTTATTAGCGACACGGAGTTGAGTTAAACATGTCGGATGGAACGAAACAAAGGCTGCACACCCAGGCATCACGTCCACACCTGGGTGCGGTTCGACAAACCACATGCCAAGGATAACCAAGGATGGGAAAAATGTGTAGCGTATAGCGACGGGAGCGCAAAGTTGCAATGGTACCTAGTGATGGGTGGAAGTGAAACCGGGTTGATGTGAGAAGCTTAGTGAATGGGAGTGTGTATAGTTGTGGGAAGGTCGGCTTGGTGGACCAACAACTCAAGCGACATGTCCCTTGAGAATTCCAATCAGCATGAGGCATATATATATGGAGAATCGCATGGGTGGATGGACACAAAACCCCATCCACAAAACTAATACATAAACGATGTAGTCATAGTGCGAACAACTGAGTTATGGCATGGTTGCAGAGGAGTGAACGAAGGGGAGCGATAAGATGCTCCCGCATTGTAGGCTGGGAAAACAACTGTGACAACACATTTAGGGAATAATGCATAGTGGGTGGACAACATGCAACATATAGTGGGTGGGTAGTGTTGAATGGGTAATGCGTTGGGCAGTGTGAACATGACAGCGACAACGAATAAGTGCAGTGGCACCAAAAGTGGTAGCAGGCTGAGGCAATGAGTTTGCAACATTCAGGTGAGGTCGTGGGTAGTGCAGCACGTTGTTGTGGGCATTGGTTCCTACTATGGCTCAAGCCATAGGCATAATTGGCAAAGTGTTATGCTTGAGAAACAACAACATTGCCCTTGTAAAATATTGTAAAATTATCCAGAATTTTAGAATGAAGTATTGAATTACGATAGTTGTTGTTCATTGTCTCATTGGCATGTTGGTACTATTGTTATGTATTTATGCACATACTAATAATGAAGAATAACACAAGTAAGCATGTTGCTTGGTGTAGCCCGGAGACCCCATACTTAGAAAAAAATTCTAAGTATGGAAACTTAGTCGATGCCACACGACCCCTGAAGGGTTGAACCGACTCGGGGGCATGACACTTAATGTCCAAGAAAAGTTGGAATTAGAGTCTAAAGGAGCCCTCCTCACAGGCAGAGACATCAAGTAAAGTCTCAAAAAACATCCTTCTAGGCAAAAGCTTGTTAGGGCTTTGAGTTGGGAGTTGTGTGATAAACGAGTTGAGAAATGAGCGAATCAGGTTGCGGATGAGTTGGTCGGCTTGGATGAGCAATGTGTGACGTGTTGGAGTTGGCTGAATGATGAACGAGTCAACCTGATGATTTGTAGTGTGACATATGAAGATTTTTGAATAGGTGTGAGTTGGGTGGACAGGCAGGTCGATCAGGCATAAACATGGGTAGGCCAACTGATAAGAATCCCATGTGATGCAACTATTGGGAAACTAAAATTTGATGTGAAATGTATATATTGGAGATGAGTTGGTGGAATTTGGAATCAAGAAACTCACTACTCATACATAATAGAGTGAAATAAAACAAAGGGGAACAATTTGAACAATAAAATAATTGGAGGCCGATTGCACGTTGGAATAGGAATTTTGGGTTCCGCAAGAAGCTGAGGTAGCATACAAGTAGGCCACAGGTAGGAAGTATTTCCACACTCACCCAGTGGGAAAGCGTCGCACGGTGATTTGGGCAGAGGCAGAATCGACGAATTATTGAGTAGTATTTTGGCCGAACGATAGCATGGGTAAAGTTGAATGACAACGTTGGGCAAGGATGAACGACGATAGTCAGCAAGGTTTAATGACAGTGCTAGGTAAAGATGAACAACAACGCTAGGTAAAGAAGAATGGAGAGCTAGGAAAGGTTGAACAGTGAAGTGTTTCATGATGACTTTGGGAAGCACGGAAGTTGCGATTTCCGAGAGAGATAGTGCGGACGAGTGGTAGCAGTAGCACGGTGGGCAGTGTTGAACAACCTAGGTACGACTGCCATGTAAAATCAAAAAAGTGTGTAGGTCAACTTTTGGTGGCTGCAAGGACTTGTAAAATATTGTACATGTACATATTTCAAGATTTTATATATTCTCGATTAGACTAAACCGAGAGTTTCCCCTCCCAATTATATGTGTGTATACTTGTGTATGATTCATGATTTCGTTGCATAATTGAATATAATATGAATGTTATTTATGCTGGATGGTAACCACTTAGAAGAAAATTGGTTAAGTGTTGAAGTAAGCGTAGTCCATGTGCTTGAGTATTGGTGAAAGGAAAAAGTACGACAGTGTTGCACCCGCCTATGTGTGGTTGAAAGACTAGCACTAGTGTATGGGCATGAGAAATGGTGTGAGAGCTTGGTTCAGGGTGAGCCAAGTTGATTTGAGATTGTGAAGTAGGAATACGACATCAGTGATTGCAGTTGGTATTGAAGCTTTGCATTTAGGAATTGGTCACAGTGTGACATAGTTGAGAAGGGGAAAGCATCAGGATTGGACCAAGATGAACGATGGAAGAGTGATGTGAGAGACTTGTTCTGTGAGATACTTTATTTCAAATTGATAGATATTATTGTCTCCATGTTTGGAACATGTGGTTGACATGTGTGAGCAGTTGCAAGAAACATGCGTGGTATTAATATGACAAGGTAATAGTTGATGTGTTTATATAACTAAGCCTCGATTGCAACAAGGCAGAAAGGTAAAAGAAAGGAATTATATGAGAATTCCTTGAGCTATGTTTGGAAACCCTAACTCCAAACGAATGAATGATTTTCACACAGGAAGTCTTTTTAACCTTGATTTGTCTGAAGTTAACTACATATGTGCTATATTGATGGACATATATTTGACAGGTATATTTGCTAGTCTCTAGTTACAGGTGGATTTGTTAAGGGGATTGGAGTCCCTTGAGAGATGGTATGGACATGTTCAGTTACAAGGAAACATGCTTGGCACAACAAGATAAGGTATCTGGTGTATTGTTATGTTTATTTATGCAATGATAGTTATGTGTTTATGGTGGTATGATGCGGGGGATTGAACGAAGGCCCAAGTTGAGCTTTCCTTTGGAATCACTGGGAACCATGGGCATTGAGTCATGGTGTATGTTGTTAGTCTTGTGCTTTTGGTATTTTGTGATTTTCTTATGCTTGATTTCCAATTTTGTTATGTCTAGTGCATGATCATGCCACTTTGTTTGTGGTGTCGTATTGGTGTTGGCTTTCCATGGTTTTCTTCTTGTTGTCTTCTTGGTTTTTCCTTTATTGTTTTGAGATTTGTAGGAATTGGTTGGGAAAAGATGAAATTAATAGAGCTCACAGAGAGTCCTGTGGTACCCAACAAGTAATGTAAGGCTCATATGTAAGTACTTTTAGGTCTATTTACATTTACTAGCTATTTAATTTATATGGTTGTGCTTCTTTACTAGCGCATTCATATAAATTAAATGGCTAGTAAACATAGATATGCATAAATCCTTGACAAACATTTGATTTGTGATTATTATCACAAATATACTAAACCTTTCATGGATGTTAAATTTCTACCACCTAATAACTATTGATAATCAAATTAAACATTTGGAAGCCTCATTAACAAATAAGCACATTTATCAATGTAATTAAACCAACATAAATCCGCGTTAAGTGATGATTTATCCATGTTAAATGAAAGTTTGTTTTTAATGAAAATTTTGAAGAAATGTTTGCACCTTGAAATTTTTTATTCTTGCTGCTTCATAGACTAAGATCATTCTAGGCTAATTTAATTATTAATTATTAATATAACTATTAATTTTATGTTTTTTTATTTTTTTTATTTTTTTAAGTTTGACCAAGTCAAAATGTTTTTATTATTAATAATTATAGATATTAATTTATTTTATTTTTGTCTAGTTAAAATGTTAAATAAGACATGAAGAGTCTTGGCACAAATTTTTTTAATGTAAAAAGTTATCAATTTTTAGGCATATAATTACTATTTTTATTTTTATTTTTAGCTTTATGTAATTTGACCAATCAAAATGTTTTTATTAATCATTATGATTATAATTATTTTATAATAATAATAATATTTTTATATGTATTCTACTTTGATCCAATTAAATACATATAAATGGATAGTAAACATGCATATGCATCACTTCATCACACACATTTGATTTGTGATTATTATTAAAAATATTCTGAATATTTCATTGACCTTAAATCTCTACCATCTAATAATTATTGATAATTAATTGAAAATTTTGGAAGTCTTAGTACTAAATAATAGACACTTTTATCAATGTAATTAAAAAGACCTAAATCCATGTTTATATAATTGGAACAAATCAAAAAAAAATTATAATTGTATTTTTTTATTTATTTTCAGGGAAAAATTAGTTTGATAAGCATATGGTATTGAGGCATAGCATTATTACACACTTACGTCAAATATAATAAAATGTACGTTTAGTTATTTTTTATAAATAATTTAAAATCATAGTTTTAAAGCGTAGATGATTGTTTTATGGGGAGATCAAAATACATAATTATTGATAATTAAATAAATAGAACATATTTATCAATGTAATTAAACCAACTAAAATCCATGTTAACTAGACAAAGCCTCCTTTTCAACTTCTAAACCTTTTTTTTAATACAAAAATTTTAAGAAAAGTTAATTTTTTTAATTTTTTATTAATATTATAAATTTTTTATTTTATTTTAATATTATTATTATTATTATTATTATATTTTTTGAGGCTAAAAAAAATGATGAATTATAAATATTAATTTAATATATATATTTATAATTTAATTATGAATTATAAATATAATTATTACTTTATGTTATTTTATTTTTATTTTATTTTAATTTTAGTTTCTTTAATTTGATGAAGTCAAAATGTTTTTATCAATAACTATTTTTGTTTTAATATTCTTATTATTCTTATTTTATTTTTTGAAGTTTGATAGGTGTAACGTGGATTTACAAAAATCTCAACCTTGTCGGAATTTCATCATTTTAAGGGGCAAAAAAGTAGTTTGATAAGCATATGGTATTGACAAGAATATATTTGGCCCATAGTATTATTACAAAGTTAGTTCAAATATATATAATATAAGTATAATTATTTTTTATAAATAATTTAAATCATAGTTAAAATCTTATGATTTAAAGCATAGATGGTTGTTTTATGCAGAGATCAAAACATATAATTATTGATAATTGAATAAATAGACATATTTATCAATGTAATTAAACCAAATTAAATCCATGTTAACTCGACAAGCCTCTTCTTAAGTCCTTTGAACCTCTAAACCCAATTCATGTCAGGATGAACTCCCCTTGAACTGAGTTCATTCACTGCAGATCTTTTAGAAATGGGCAATGGACTTCATTGGACCCATAACATCACTAGTGCAACATTCACACGCAAGATACATAATAACGACTACAAAATATCTCACTCGGTTGGTAGAAGCAACACTAGTCAAGGACTATATAGTTGACACAACCGCAAAATTATTTTTGAAAATATAATTTCAAGATTTGGATGACCAAAAAAAGTGACAAGCCATCAAGGAACACATTTCATTAATGAAACTGTTGAGTCTCTTCTCAAGAACTTTATTATTTAGGATCATAAAAGTAGTCCCTATCATCCACATGCCAACGAAACTGTTGAGGCATTCAATAAAATAATGGAGAAAGGTCTCACAAGAATTGTATCAGATAAGATGGACGACTGGGATGAACGTGTACCGGCAACTTTATGGGCATACGGAACAACAGTCAAAAGACTTCATGAACAAACACCATTTCAGCTGGTATATGGAAAATAAGCAGTAGTCCTAGCGAAGTTCATAGTACCCAACGTGTTTATCTCTCAGGCAACACAAATGACAAATGATGTAGCATTAAAAGAAATATTGAATCAACTGATGGAACTTGATGAATCCAAATTCTTGGCAAAATTTCACCAGTCAGCAGAGAAAAGAAGGCAAAAATCTTGGCATGTTAGAAAGAAGACATTCCAAGTCGAAGATCGTGCATTATTATACGACAACAAGTCCCAAAAGTTCCCGAGTAAGTTGCAAATGCACTAGTTGGGCCCATTTACAGTTGCAGAAATCTAAGATTCTAGAGCAGTAAGGTTGGCGCGACAGAGAAATGCTACATGGGAGGGTAAATGGCGCATGCCTGAAACCCTTCCACATACCAAAAGCCACACTATCAAGTTAAGGGGGTCTCAAAAACAAGCCCGCAAGTAGGTAGTAGCCAATAAACATTATCCAAGTCATTCAAATGTTCATTTGAAGTTTATGTCTTGTGTAGTATTTTAGCAATAATAAGGAAAAGTGTAAATAAGGTTGTGACAAAAATGTCATGATGCAGAACCCATTTGTGGACTTGGAGGAATAGGTAGACTTGATAGTCAAACGTAGGGAGATGCTTTTCCAGTCTTTAAGTCACATGTAGATAGATGGTTTTCTAGTCTTAATAGTCACATGCTTTGTCTATCCTTTATGTCGTACGGTAGTCATTTCCATAATAAGTAATTAATAATGCAACTGTCAATTGAAAATATTCTCCTGTTATGAACAATTTTAGCTAATAAATACCCTCCATTATGGAAAAGTTATTATCCATACCGCCCACTCTGTCCCTCTCCGGTTTACATTAGAAATGTCAGGTCGAGGTCAACCGAAGGTGTCTAAGCACGGCTAGGATACATGGGGAAAGATTTTGTACTAATTAGTTGCAAAAGTCTTGTGAGGAAACATCGTGTCAAGTCTAACTACTTAATTTGCATGACAATTCATGAAGCTACAGAATTTCAAGTGAAGGTAGCAGAGAAGCTCCAAATCCATTATGAAGAACAACAACAGTCGAAGTGTTGAAGTTCGAAGCCTCCAGTGACAATTTTCTATGAGAGATGAAGGACAATGGAAAATGGAATTCTTTGAGTCCCAGAGGATAAGCTAGATGAGAGAATTGGCCTGCAAGAGAATCTATACAGAAAATATGACAAATCTACCTTGGTTGACAATGACCTTACCGATTATTTCCAGTTTCCAATGCTAAAGAGGGAGGTCTATATAAAAGAAATTCATAAGGAATATGGGACAAAAACAACCAAAGTCAAAGAATGTTTTTGAGGTTTAGAGAGGTCTATGCTGATCAATTTGAGAATTTTACCAGTCTTCAGAACTCAACTCGCTGCAATGCAGTGTACAAAACTACTAGCGAGTATAATGCATGGGGGATCCCTGTGGATCGACAATGAGTACCCAATTCATGTAGACGATATCCATTGTCTCACAAGGTTGTCAGCATGAAGGAATGCAATGAACACAACGTTCCAGGCAGGAACAAAAAGAGCAAAGAAGTAGGGAGAAGATGATTATTATGCAAAATATGGAAAGAAGCGTAGAGGAAGGGGAGCCAAAATTGACATGATCAGCAAAATTGAGATAAGTTTCACCTGCTACATCATAGCAAGTAAGACAATGAGACACTTCACAACAAATGACTGCACTCTAAATGCAATTTCGGTTGCGGAGCACTGCTGCAATGGAGAAGTGCTCAACTGGTCCTCTTTCATACTAAATGATCTCTTTGAGGCCTGTGAAGATATCTACAGGGAGAGTAACAATTTATTGTTTGGATACATATTGATGACTCTAGCAATGTGGAAGGGGAAGCCACTAATGAGGAGGGAGATGATGTAGATTATCGAAGGACAGTCATTAGTGCTTCGGTATGAGCCATGGAGATCCTCAACAAACTCGAGCAGCAAAGAAATTAATGAGGTAGCTTTCACCGAATGGTATGAGCTGATGTTGGATACAATCAGGTCAATAGAGAGAATACCCAAACTAATTATCGATGAGTTCTCCAAGGAATTCTCATTTGGAGCCTCACATGGGCACACTTATCTTAGACCCCGATGTGTCCACCCTGACACCTTCTAGATGAGGCCACAAAATTTTGTTTTAACTGAATCATCACTCCATAGCGAGATTGGATCATGGTTGGGGGTCGCATGTGAGATTACAGAGGGAAAGTATCGGTATCTATTTGGCATATTAAAGCCACAGTCGCAAGCACAAGAAGTGAGAGAAAGCAACAGAAAAAAGGTCAGCTAAAGAAGATATACACCAAATGGTGTTGCAAATGGAACAACAAATGTTTGCGATAAGGCAAATGATCGGAATCTTTGATGAAAACTTAGGTGAGGCTAATCAGCCCATGCATTTTCAAGATTCTACTATGTTTACACCTATAACTACAATTCCATTGGTTGTTGGAATTCCTATTGCTGGCACCGGGACCCAATCTCAGCCAACAGTCCCAAAACCCAAAAAGAAAAGAGTAGTTAGGAACCCGGCAGCTAAGAATCCCATAACTACCGGAGCAATTTACATTGTTGACCTTACTCATGAGTTTGGACACTCAGTATCCACATCCCCGATTATTGAACAACCTAGAGAGACCACCTCTGGCAGTGGTGCCCAACTGGGCTCACTAATCTCTTTACTTTTTGGGTCGGACCCACTCAAGGATAAAGACCAAACCACAACCCTTCCGTAGTTAGGGAGGAGTGAATCATACGAGCCATTATTCCCTATAAATTTCCTAGTGGTCCCTAACCCTAATATCATTCCTTCCACTCCCAATTTCACCCCACAATCACATCCAGTTTATTCTCCCACCTCCCATTCTAATAAATCCATCGCCAGTGGCATACCAATTCAACAAAATTTTCCAGAACCAAGCACAATGCAGTCCAACACCCTGTAGCATTGGTCCTCGGCACAATTGTTTTCATTTATTCAGCAAGCTGCGCAAAGAGACGAAAGAATACACGATGACATGGCGAGGGAGCATGAGAAGAAAAAGCAACAGCTACAGGAAGTAACAGAGGAAAGAGATCATATGCAACAGGAAAATATTGATTTGCAAGCAGAGGTCGATTAGGTAACAGAGAAGTTTTGGTCACTATGGCCAACAATCACAAAAGCTAACACAGAAGCTCCTAAGGACATAACGGCCTACATGCTCGAGAGTTGATGTGATCACATTCAAGCAACATATTCAAATATAGTGGCAACAAATGCTAATATGAAGCAGAAGCTAGAAACAGGAAGATCAACATTGCCAGACCCGATCGAAATATATGCTATAACAATTGATGGAAAGATCATCAAAGTGGCAACCAAGAAGGAACCACTCGCTGAGGCACTAGAAGATGGGTGTGTGCTAATGGATAGAGTTCACGACTAGCCGGAAGCCTTACATTGAAGAATCACGTAGTGTATCCTATGAGAGAGTAGTTGCAAATATTGATTGGGAGTAGCTGAGATTGCATGGGCTCCAACCAACTCCAGAAGATTGAGGAGTAGACCACCGCAATTTGACCACAAGTTGATCAGATCAAAGAAGAACTGGTGAAAACCAAAAAGCTTATTAGAGACTTGCATCCACCGATCCGACTATAGGTTCTGGCTCTAAAAGAATTTTACAACAGTAGTGAAGAATAGTGGAACCCTCTGCAGAGCACAAATCCAACTGAGCTAACATCTAACATAGCCGAAGACTTCACTCAATAGGTTGACTCGATCATCATCACATGGGAAGCTTCCCTCCAAAAATACAATGAATTTAGGCAACAAATAACTATCGACATTCCTGAGTTGGGGCCTTCGTTTGGAAAAGAAGGACATCAAGCGGAATGGTGAGCATAAACCACCCAAAAAATGGCAGAGGAGACAACATGAGCATCAACTCATTAGTGAGTAGAACCAACGCAACCACCAAAATAAGTATCTATAGAGACACCAATACGACCCGTAGATTTCAAAATGAATTGACTCGGGGATGAGTCAAAGAACTATGGTCAGGGCGTGTTGGGGCCTTTGTTTTGATTTTGAAAGATTTTAAAGATACAAAGAAGAGGAAATGGGTGGAGACAACAACATTTAGGTTGTGAAGAAGACAGGAATAGGAAGTTGTGAGATGGTTGTGGCGAGGTGTCAATAGAAAGTAGGGGTAGCCGAGCGGACAAGGAAGAGGAGAGGCAGACAAGGAAAGAAATAGCCAAGCGAGAACTGGCAGTGCAAGCGGCAGAAGGAACACAACGGGAAAAATCTACAAGGAGAAATGGGTTGATTTTTTGTTTGATGGGTTGGTTGAAGCATTCCAGACACGGACGAGGAGCGAGGAGGATGTGCGCTCTCAGATCATCCGAAATAACGACTAGAGAAGTAGCTGAGAATAAGGCTAAGTCTATTGTAGGTAGTTAGGCCATGTAATCGAGTATTTCATGTAGTTATTTGTGGCTGAGGACAATGTATCATGTAATGCTTTCCTGTTGAATTAAGATAAATGAAGATCTAGACTTGTTTCTTGGTATGATGAGTGTATTTTCTTATGTTATATGGACCCATTAAAAAAATTAATACATTGCAAGTATATGGACATGGTAGATTCATTGTAATGATTAATATAATGCTAGCCTGAGTATATGGATAGAGCCACTTACATATTAATGGTTGATATATCCCTGACCCTACGTTGGACCCTTCTTTCTTCTAGTCACAGCATGCCTCGGGTGAGACTCCTTATCCCTTGGGTTAAGGTGAAAATGTCGGCATTTTCCTAGACTACAACGAACTATTGTTGGCCTTTTGCGCATGAACCCAAGGTCTTTCCCTGAAGTCACTTTTGAGAGAAAACAAAGTATGCATAGGATATGCTAAATAAATTTGATATTCTTGATTGTAATCCATCCCCTACTCCAAGTACTGATGGAGATGTGTTATGTAGATATGTTGGTTCTGATTTAGTTGATGAGAAAACTTATAGAAGTATTATGGGGAGCTTGATGTTTCTGACCCACACAAGGTCTCATATTACATATTCAGTTTCACTTATTTCAAGGTATATGAAAAATCCATCTGAAATACATATGAAGGTACCCAAGAGGATTTTAAGGTATGAGAAAGGCACTCTAAAATTTGGTATTCATTACTACTCTTCTGAAAGGTTCAATGTTATTAGATTTAGTGATTCAGATTGGGGAGGTAGTATTGATGATCGTAAGTCCACATCTAGAAATTGTTTCTATTTTGGTTCTGTTTTGATTACATGGAAATCAAAAAACCAAATCATTGTTTCCCTCTCATCCACAGAAGCAAAGTATGTTGCAATTACTTCAGTAGGTACACAAGCTCTTTGGCTCAAAAAAAAATTGGAAGAAATTGGAGAAAAGAAAATTCACCCTACAGTGATTTATTTTGATAATATAAGTGCCATAAAGTTAGCAAAGAATCTAGTTCATCACAGTGGCACAAAGAATTCTGACATAAAATATCACTTCATTTGGGATTTGGTGCACAAGAAGGATATTGAATTGAAGCACATAAATAATGAGGATCAACTAGCAAATATCTTCACCAAAGCAGTTGCAAAAGCTCATTTTTTTACACTACGAGATAAGATAGTAAACCCTCATTAATCATTAAGAGGGAGTGTTGGGAATAATGCTTAAACTTGTTATGTAAATTTCTCACAAATTAGTGAGCAGATTTTGTGTTCTCTATGCAAAATTAGGCAGCAAATTATTAGGGTGGTCAGTGCTCAAAATTAGCTTTGAGAAGATTGGTAGTGTTAGTAGATTTGTTTCAGATTAGACAGTTGATTGATAATCATATTAGTAATAAGTTTACTATATAACAATGTACTTAATGGTTTAATAAAATATGAGATTTACATCAGGTTTGAGCTGACACAATGAGTGTGTTTTATTTGTTCATTGTTTTTTTCTTATGTGTTTTTCTTCATAATTATGTTGGCTTATGAGTTGGCTTAAAGAAGCCATTTCATATTATACACTTATGTTTCTCATTATTTTCTTTCTTGGAACTATTTCCTTAATGCTTCCTTTGCTAATTTTTCCTCTTCGAGATAAATCTTTAAGTGAGTTATTTCTTCAACTAGGTTATTTTCTTTATACATACTAATTTCCTTCTCTTGACTCTTGTTTATGATCGAGAGTCTATCAATCTATTTTAATGCATCCATTAAATCATCACAATATCTTATTCACTTGTAAATTGATCTTTGGAGGCCATGAATAATTTGTATTCTTTGTTACAGTCTCACTCATCATCATCATCATCAAAAGAACATTCGCTCTCCTCATGAGTATAATAACTTGCCTTCCTAGTGAAACTCCTTTTGATATTTTTCTTGGAGACATTATTTCATTTTTATTTCTTATCATGATTTTCTTTATAAGGACATTTAACAATAGAGTGACCTACTCTTCCAAAAACAAAACATTTAAAGGGAAGTTTACCTTTCAATTTACCTGCCCCCACTTTCAATTTTCTCACAAAGTTCGCCTATTCTTCATTTGAAATATAGTTGGATTCATCTCATTCTTGCTTCTATCTCCATTTACTTGTGCTATTGAAGGGAGTTTCTCTAATTTCTCATTATTCCCTTTTTTCCTCATTTCATAGGGACTCAAAATCCCATGAAGTCTTTCTAGAGTAAGTTGACTAGGTCCTTCATTTCCTCAATAGTAGAAACTTTGGCATCAAAGTTTGGAATTATCGATCTCAATATATTTTCAATAATAGTAGAATCATCTATCTTGTCCCAAAGCTCTTTCATGGTGTTAACAACTTCATCTACTCTAAGAAAAAAGTTTACAATGCTTTCATCATCATGCATTTTAAGGGACTCATACTCAATTCTATATGATTGAAAATTGGTGTCCTCTACCTTAGTATCACCTTCGTATATATGGAAAAGATTATATCATATGAATTTTACGGTGTTGAGCTACCTGACTTTCATGAATTCAAATTCTTCTCATCCTAAGAGGATAGGATTTACTATTTTTGCATTTTTCTCATACTACTTTCCTACATCCTTTGTGGGAATGGAACCCGCCTTATGGAGTTTCCCAAACATCATCTCCTAGTGACTACAAAAATGATCTCACTCTATCCTTCCAAAACATGAAGTTAGTTCTATCAGGGTGGCTTGGCACAAAAAATTCCATCCCCACTCCACATAGTGTTGGATCTCCCTTCAAAGGATCAAGCTTCTTGTGAAGGCCCTACTTTGATACCAATTGTTAGAAAATATTGAGAATGGGGTGGGGGTGAATGAGTTTTTTCTAACAATATTTTTTGGGCATATACTATTAGTAAACCATGGTATTGGCTCATGATATTGTAACAAAAGCTATAATCTGCATGGTAAAGTGGGGTGAATCTTTGTGATTAAAAATATTGTTGTGTGAATGGAGACTTTTGTGAGAAGAGTTATTGAGAGATCCCTCTTCCAAACCCATCACATTAAACATTTAAATTTCGAGTGTGTTTCACAAACCAACTTATGTAGTTCATCTTCAAGAGGATAAGATGAAGAGAATGCAATCTAATGAGGGAATAAAGGGGAAAGAATTTCTACAAGCTCAAAGATTAGGGCTTAGTATATTTTTATTTTAGTTTATTGTGTTTTACCTTTTACCTAATCATTTATTTATTTATTTCCAAAGGGATATATGTGATGGATCCAAAAGACAAATCTCTAAAATATTTTTATTTTTTGAATGTATATATGTTTAACCGGTATATAGTTATTTTTTTAATTAATAATAATAAAATAATTTAAAACAAAGCTATAATTTAGTTATTTTT
>APFE030608257.1:563-12752 GCA_000404065.3 Pinus taeda | reverse complement strand
AAGATGATGGAGCTTAGTGGAAAGAGTCGCCTTCACTAAGTGGGCCCGCAGGCTATTTTTGGCGCAAGTCTATTTTTTAGACTATGTCTATTTTTAGACATATGGATCATGTCTATGGATTGCAGGTTGCTGTTTATGGATGATTGATCAAGTTGGAAAAAATAGATGGAATTCTATTTTTAGACCACAACAGAGTGACACCACAGCGGAGTGACTGCTCAGTCTAAATATAGAACAGTCAAATATTATTAGCTCATAATAATATTTAGACTATAAACTTTGTCTTATTCTCTTGGAGCACTTCAGGATGAGCTACGGATGTGGTACATGCAGATCCCAGAAGGAAATACGTGGTTACCTATGGGATGACTAATATTTGCATGCAGGACTTCAGTTAGAACTCAAGTGAGTTGAGTTTAGTGGACTGGAGGTGCAGTTGATGGAGTTGTGTTCAGTTTAGCTTTGTTAAACTGGTTGTATTTAGTCTAACTGGCGAATAGACTAGAGATGAGTTGGGTGAATTAGTTATTAATTAATTCACAAGTTATTAACTCATAATACAACTAATGAATACATCAGTTAACTCAGCTGCATGTCAGTGCATGTTCAGTTCAGCAGGGACAGGTGTTAGAGAATCAGATTGCTATCAGTTGTGACTATAGTTGTGCATCAGATCTTGCACAATCAAGGGATTTGAGTATGCCAATGAGTTTGCCCACGTATTTTCCCACATTGTAGCTTGTGCTCACGTGATTTAGCCAAGTAAATACGTGGTTTCCTTGGAATTATCATCAGTTCTTGAGCAGGTATTGAGCAGCGGAGGCAGGCAAGCAGCGAAGGAGATTTGAGCCAGTGATTGATTCAGATCTGAGTTGTATTGTGTGTAACAGAGGTGGAGATACTTGTGAGAAGTATTATGCTGTGTAATGTTACATGACTCAATCATTAATATACAGATAGTTGGGGTTTTTAGCGATATGCTTTCCCCGGGATACATAATGTGTTAATGTGTGAATGCTCTTGATGTTTTATTGTTATTGATGCTGCTATATTGATGATCAACGTAGAGGAGCTTATGTATTGTGTATGTTTTCCGCAATAGTACATGATCAGGATAATCTCTGTTGAATATGTGTTAAATTATTCAAAATTTCTATAGACAGATCCACCAACAACATCAAAGGAATAGGATCAAGGGCAAGCCCCTTCATTGCAGACAAAGGCACCATAGGTACTAGCATTACAGACTCCTGTCAATGAGGAAAGAAGCAAGAAAAGGGACAGAGAAGAGATCACACCTGCAAGTGGATCAGCGGAGTAGCCAAAGGCCAAAAGGAAAAGAGTAGATCCTCTACCTGAAGAGGAAATTGTTGAAGAAATCACAGAGAGTCCAAGAGAGGAGAGGGCAACCAACCAACAGACATCCACCAGCTCTCACAGATAGGAAATGGAGAGGCAACATAGTATGGAAGTTTCCTCCTCAAGGCCGCAAAGTAAGCAGCGTTCTGATATTAAAAGAACATTCATGGACATTAAGGCCCAGAATGAGCCATTGAGACTACAACTTTATGATCAATTTCTCAAAATGACACCCTCCAAACAACAAAGACTAATGGTTGCATATGACATTAAGGAGGAAAAAATAATCTTAAGTCATTTTAGACCTAAAGTTTAACAACCACAGTCAGTAGCTAACTATATAAGAACAAATTTAGAGGTACTTGCCAAATACATACACCCAATGGACCAAATTGATCTGCACAAACAAACTGGTGAAATGGTTTACTCTACATTGGCAGATAAGGCAATGTTGGCCCACAAATTGCAGGATTCATTAAGAAATACATATGCCCAATTGGATTTGGAAAAGATATCTTCCTTAGCTAAAGACAACAGAATAAAGACCTTAGAAGAAATTATTATTGAGCTAGGACATGATCCCAAGGATGCCAAGGGAATCAAAGCGCTCATAAAGAAAAAGGAAGAAGATATTGCTGCACTTAGGAAGCAATTGAAGCTACCTGTTACCATGCACCCACAAACTACAGAACTTGCACAAGAAAAGGTAGAGGAAGACATGATGGATTTGTTGATGAAGATGAATCAAAGATTAACTGAAATGGAGCAAGAATTGGAGAAAGCATTGCGAGCTAAGTAGGGAGAGTCGACCTCCCAGCCACCTGAAACAGCTCCAACATTTACCACTGCTCCCCCCACAGTCACAACAACAATCCCTCCCACTATCCCAGCATCAGAAACAGGTACATCAGCCACAGATGCTTCAGTGGTAGCAAAAACAACAGCCCTAGATACCAGCGTGGGCATGGAAGAGATGATGAAGGAAATAAAGGAGTTAGAACTCCAAATGGCAGAGATAAAAGAAGCCAAAGAAAAACTGGCCAAGTTAGAGGTAAGCTATGATAAATCTAAAATAACTGTGGCAGAAAAAACAAGAGAGGTAAAGGCCTTGGAACATAAGGTAAAATCCTTGGAGAAAGATCTTGCTCTTCATAAACCTCTATCAGAAATCAAAACAATTTTGTGGACTAAGATTGGCCAGTCCATCACTGATCAATGGAGATCAATACAGACTATCTATGAGCAAATTGAATTGATAGAAATAGCCCAAGTAGAGATTCAAAAGGCCAGAGCATCATTGGGAAACATGCCTGAATAGGCCAATAGGCTAATTCATTTTTTGAATACTCATACCAAAGAACAACTAGCAGCTCTAGATATCAGGGATAGAACAGGTACCATTTTGACAATTAAAAAGGTGCTAACCATGAGGAATTTTATACAGAATCTGGAGAGAAAATGTCAAGAAATGCAGATGGAAATAAATGCCTTTACAAAAAATTTTACAGTCTTGCAGCAAAAGGGTCTACCTAGTTTGGTAATCAGCAAACAGAGACTGTTGACACATGAACAATATGCTCACAGGGTGAATACATATGTTTCCAATTAGATGACAGCATCATCAAGCACTTCAGAAGACATAGCACCTCCCTCTAGACAGAGCTTATATGACAAATTGGAAAATCTGTTCTACAGAGGCACCAGTTTCCCATAGACCAATGGTGGCAAAGCATGTTAAAGGTTTTACCAAGGTAGTTTTAGTTCTCTTTTTGATCATTTGCATTCAATCAAATTCAATGCACATGCCACATATCATAAAAAATGAAAACAATAGGGGAAGGAAGTCACACCAAAATGCATTAAAGCGGAATCAGGCACAGATGAAAGGGCCAGGGCAGCAACTCAGTAACACTAATAAAAGAAAGACTATCAGCTGACTCATGGGGTGTAAAAGTCAAACTTATTTGATCAATTAAAGCGGCTAGCACAACAACAATTACTTCTGCATTCATTTCTCCTGGTTTCCAACAACATTTATTTCCCTTGTAAAAGTAGATGGATGAAGTTATTATTTGATATTTTCTTCATAAGATATTTTGTAACTCTTTTTTATAAATACCTCCCCATGAGATGTATTCGGGGTTGGTGATATCTCTTCTGGACTGTGCTGTAACTCCGAGGAATTTTAATACGAAGGCTGTTGAAGTTCACTGTTGCTGCACTGTTTGAATTTGGATTTGATGCTCTTGGTCATGCTACAGGATTCTTGTGTCTTTATATGGATCAATAAGTTTTCTTAACCTGTGTTTTGTATTTTCTGTGTCTGCAAACTTCATATATGTTTTCATAATCTTAGTAATGGAGAAAAAGAGTAGCCCAAAATTTGTTTAAATACACTCTGTGTTCAATCTCTATTGTTACTTATGTTTTCTGCAGAGTTAGCATAAACAGGAATTCTTAGCTGCTCCTGTTTCCACTAATTCTTTCACTTTGAATATTAACAAGGAATTCTTTACTGCTCCTTGATAATACTCATGCATTTTCCCTCTGCCAACATGATGAAGGATTCTTAACTGCCCTTCACCCACTGGCTTTCATTACATCTATTTCCAGATTAAAAAATTGTTCCAAGATTGATTATCTTGCTCTGTAGTATTACCTTTTGCCAAAGAAAACACACTCAGCAGTTCATCCTCACAGACTCCATCTACCCAATGGAATAAACTGTTTAGACTTGCATCCCAGTTTTGTCTAAGATCACCATCCAAATTTAAAACAAAACCCTGTACATCATAACTAGCCTAAAATACCTCAAAACAAAGCTAAACTTTAAAGAGAGAGCCCTCTCTGGATGCAGATTGGCTAGTATCTGTGTCTAAAAGATTGGTCTGTGGTTACCTTGGCCGTATCTCCTCCTTAGAATCTTCCTAGGGGACAACCTGAGTGATAACAAACCTTAAGCTTGATTAATGATTAAGCTTATGGCTAACCTTAAGCTTTATTTGTTTTTGTTTAACCCTTAATATCGACTATAATTAGTAAATTATATTTAAACATGATTATCTAATATTTAATTGATTGGAATCTTAGGAATCCATAAATACGTGATTAAATATTAATATTTTATTCATTATCATAATTTTACTATTGTTTCTTCTTGGGCATGAAAAAGGTGTTCCCTTGAATTAAATCAAGGATAAGGGGGAGTGGGAGGGGCTTGAGGAGAAGCATGGAGGGGAGTTAATGTCATTTAATTCAGGGTGGGTGACATTGATAGGAAAAGGAGTGATTGGAATTCATGGGGAAATGAGGCATAAGTGCATGAAGGGGAGAGGAGAGGGGGATCACTATTTTTGTTTTTTTTTGTGTGTTTGGGTCATGCAGAAAGGAAGTGTGAGAGGGAGAACCGAGAGGAGGGTGGAAATCCAAAGAGGAGAGTGAGAGCTCATACTTGGTATTAGTTTGTGGTTTGGAGGGTGTAGGATTGATTCTAGACACACTATGACTATGGTTGGACTTGGGATTGAGGGCTAGGGAACCTATGGAGGTTTAATGGGCTAGGAAGTCAGATAGATTTTTCTAGTTGTTAGGGTAGCATATTCAGTTGAGTGGTTCCAACAGGAACATCACAACCGATTCACTGTATTAGGTATTAGGTATTCTTCTTGTAGTTATTTAATTTATGTAAATTGCCATAAATCCAATTACACACACACACACACACACATATATATTCACTAGGTTAGGAAGAAAGATAGGGTTTTCTAGTTGGTAGGGTAGCATACTAAGTTGAGTGGTTCTAAAAAGAGCACCATAACCGAGTCATTGTATTACATATTACGTATTATTCTTGTTGTTTACTTTATGTAATTGTCATAAATAAAACAATCTATATAATATATATATATATATAAATATATATATATTATATATATATATATATATATTATATATATTAAATATATATATATATATATACATATACATATACATATACATATACATATACATATACATATACATATACATATACATATACGGAGAGAGAGAGAGAGGGAGAGAGAGAGAGAGAGAGAGAGAGAGAGAGTTTTCAAATATTTATTCTTTTATGTTTGTGAAATTATTTGAATATTTTATTTATGGTTTGAGGACCACAGGATGGGTCCTTACACTCCTCCTTTGGTCACTTAACTAAGGGGCCATGTAATATGGGAGAATCTCGACATGAATATGTAATATAATTTGGTAAGGCCTAATAAATTATGAAGCTCAGTTAATGTGGTCAGTGCCAACCAATCATGAAAGACACGAACCTTGGCTAAATCCACACATATGTTGAGAAATGGCAATAAGAAATTCGAGTTTAATTTGTCCTTGGATTAAATTGTGAATTAAAATCAAATTCTATTTTCAAAGAAACTTGTAAATAGTTAATTAAGTTTAATTAACTTAATTAGCTTAGGAATTTTGAGTTGGAAGTCTTTCTGTAGTCATGCATATGTTCTCCCTAAATTTTAGGGGTCCAGGATAAGTTTATTTGAGTTGTAATTAGATAACTCAGTTTGACTAAGTTATAGACAGTTAAATTAGTTCTAACTGTTTCTGGAACTAGTAGAGGTCTACTAGTGATTTGGTGTGTTGGTGCATCCTCAGTGCTATTCTAGCTAACTAAAGATTCCCTCATGAGAAACTCATGCATGTCAGTTCAGAGAAAGACCCAATTGAGACTAGAGTGCAGGGACAATGTATTATCAGTGGTAGAATGATTTGCATTGTACAGGTCATGCATGCAATCACAAAAGGACCTAAGTTTGGATTGCACAATTATGGAGGAAGGATTTCCCAATTAAATATGGGTTGATCCTCAAAGGAATTGTGCAATGAAATAAGGGCTTGGAAGGTAGAAAAAATTGGCTAAGTGTTGGTCAGTGTAGGCTTGTGATGCAGAGAGTTGATCATACTTGTGCAGGAACTGTTCTTGTGAGAACAAGCTTTGTATTATCACTCAGATTTCTAATTAATGCAATAGATAGTCGAGGTTTTGAGTAGTGGCTTTCCCTAGAGAAAAATTGTGTTATCTGTCTTTGATTATCTTCCTCTTGTTGATTATTGTTTTCATCGATCTATTGGTTTCCATTCTTTAAAGAGTAGAGATATTATTGTCTTTTGTTTTAATACATTACATACGCAGTGAATCTACAGGAAAATCTACAACATACACCATGCTCATCAAAAATGTACCCTAGGGACCTTGTTCATGTCGAAGGATCATTTTTCCAAGTTAGCATGTACCTTGCTCTACCATAGAGTGTGAAGGACATTATAAATATGTTGCAAGTGTTCTTCCTAAATCTTGCTAAAGATCAGGATATCATCCAGATATACCATCTTAAAAGGCTTGGTGAAAGGCCACAAGATATCATCCATTAGCCTCATGATAGTTGTTGGGGAATTTGACAAACCAAAGGAGATGACCAGTCATTCAAAAAAACCTTCTTTGGACTTGTATTCTTTTGTACACCTATTTTTTCTATTGGGACCTTGTGGTAGCCAAAATTTAGATCAATATTATTGAAGTACTTGGCCCCCTTAAGTTGTTCAAGAAGGTCATCAATTCGAGGAATTTGGTGCTAGTTCCTTATTGTGATTTTATTTAGGTCCCTGTAATCAATGCATATTTGCTAGGTCCCGTCTTTTTTTTTTGCATGAGTAAAATTGGGGTTCTATAGGGTGAATAGTTCAATTGGATGTGCACTTTTGGAACAACTCTTGGATCTAGTGCTTGATTTCCCCACTTTCCAAAAGAGAGCAGTGATAGACTAGCACATTGGGTAGTGGTCCACTAAGGTTTAGATCGATTGAATTGTTGACCTGGTAGTGCAAAGGTACCCTAGTGGGTGAAAAGAAGATGTTTTTGTATTCTTCCACAACCTTGTCCACTTACTTCTGCTACATGGAGAGGCATTGTGCGAAGGCCATGGATGTGGTCACAACCTTTTGCTCACTTTTAGAGTGAATGAAGAAGAAGACAGATATGAACTTCCTATATTGTTTAGAAAAGATCAAAGAAATGGTGGTAGGTGAACCTACCTATATTATCATATATAGTTGTTTTCCCAAAGTAATAATATCACTGTGAGGTCTTGACTTGTATAAAACATGATTCTTCCACAAATATGGTTGGCCTAAAAGAACATCACAAAATTCAACAAGGGATATATCACACAATACATCATCCTTGAAGGGCTCAATGTCGTAGGGAAGGAAAAATTGTTGGTTGACGTGGACATCTTGCCCTTGGCAGAGGCACCTGATGGTGTATGGTTGCAGGTGTGGTGTTGTTGTCGAATCCCACCACTTCATAACCTCTATTGAGATGAGATTATTTTTACTTCTGCTATCAACAATGACATTTAGCAAAGCATCCTTCACCCACATCTGCGAATGAAAAAATGTGCTCACCTTCCTCTAGTTCTTCTTTTTCACTTGGATGGACCTTGGTGATATAAATTATGGAAATAGTTTCTACATCAATGATTTAATTCCCTTTGTCAAGATTTGATTCAAAATTAGGACTTCCATCTGACTTGAGACTTTCAGCTTTGTCATCAATGACTCCTTTGAATGACATTCATTGGTGTTATGTCAAATTTTCTAATGGAACTCTCACCACTTTCCTATGGATTTATTTGTATTCCCATTACCCTTCTTTGTTTGTTTCTTAGATGGGTTATCCTGGGGTGATCCATCTTAGCTCTATCATTTTTTCTACGAGGTGGGGTTTCCTTTTCCCTACTTATGATTTTATGGATTCATAGATCCAAACTCCCACTTATTCTTTTTAAATTTCTCCTCGATTTTTCCAAAAAATTATTACATCACACATAGCGAGGATATGTCTAGAAATTCCATTTAAGGTTAGATGTATATGTGTAGACCACCATGGCATTTGAGCACCAAATTGTGCTTAGAGTCTTTGATACATAACTTGGTGTGAAATGTATGGAATATATTTGTGAACTTTAGCATTATCTAGTTCCTCTTTTACCGTAGTGTGGTCCATCTCATGTACTAGTCATCGTAGCTTCCAAAGGGGTATTGTTGTTCCTTAATAATAAGTCTCCCATTAATCCTTGACATGGAGGACAAACTTAAGGAGCATAAAGGTAATATTTTCTTTATCAAAACATTTGTGGATAGAAAAATACCCTTCTAGAAAATTCAACCAGTTGTTTAGAGCATCTGCATTTATCTAGCCTTTAAATACAAAAATATCAAAAATGGCTTGTACCTCGAGGGGGGCGACACTTTGAAATTAGCCTCTTTATGATGATGCATCGATTGTTAGCAATTGTTGAAGGATCTAGATAAAATTATCAACTCTTTCCTTTGTTGCACGGGGGCTTCCTCAAGCAACAATTTGATAAGATCTTTCATTCCAATCATATTTATTTTCTTCCTCCAAGGGACATTGTCGGGATTAGCAAGGATTGTTTTGTAAAGGCTCAATTAGTTTCCATCCCAACTCCTTATACCCCGACCTCATTAGGGGAATGCACAAAGAAACATATAAGGAGTAGAGCACTCTAATACCACTGATATATATTTATGAAGGGAACAAAATAATATATAGATATATAAAAGAAACACAAAGATATAATAAAAATTTATTTCTATTAATAAATGGAATGTGTTGAAACTGTAAAAATGTGGAATGAAACAAACTTGCTCGAATGGTGCTAGATTATTTATGAGAAGAGACATGATGGCTATGCACATTCATGAACATGCATTACAATGATGTTGACAAATTTTTTTTAACATAAAGTAACAATGAAGGAACCCTAAACATCCAAAAACCTAACCTTATGAGATGAAACACCAAAAGGTTTTTCGGTCCCAATGGAGTTAGTTGGAACGTCAACTTCCTGGGGTCATAAATTTTTCATACAATATATATTTGGCACACTTGGTACCCATTGGAAATTTCTAGTCAAGAAGTACATATTCCCACTGGGCCTAATCAAGTTCTTGTGGTTATAACTCAGACTTCGTCACATAAAAAAGACATTGTTTAGGGCCTCAAAATGAACCTAGAATTTCAAAACCCAAAAAACTATAGAAATTTTGTTAAGATGAAGAATTGTGATTTTAGCAAGTGGAATAGGTGGATTTCCACCAATATCCACTTCGATAAACATGTCTAGTGTTAGACTATGTGGTCAATGGTGCATCAAGACAACTAAATTGTGATAAGAAGAGCATCAACAATTTTTTAGACTAAGAGGGAGGAATGTGGCTGGACTTGGTTGGTGATATCACTTATCCTATGAAGGGATTAGGCTCCTCCTTTTAGATTCCTTTAGGTGATACTCTTAAATTGAATGATGTCTTGTTTGTTCCTAGTTTAACAGATAACCTTCTTTCAATTTCTTGTATGATATACTTGCGTTACATAATTTCTTTTGAAGATTAATAGTGCACTATCAATAATTATGCTATAGCATATCTATGAACTTTGGCTAGAGAAACACTGGACGATGGCCTTTACATATTACGTTTTCATCACATAGCTCTAGTGAATGACAATGGGATATTGGTTGAGATTTTCAATAGTTAGGAGGTATATTCAAAGGAGGAATATGGGGATTCCATGATAGAGGAGCAGAACTCTATAAGTATTTGGGGTTACTTCAAAAGTGTTTACAACATAGTTGTATAATGATAGACCTACACATTGGAGATAATGTCATGCGGAAAGAGTTAATCTTGCGGACAAAACCAACCTCCCTAGAAGCCTAAGACTTTCTAGTGACAAACAATACAATTAAGAGCAATCCTTCTCTAAACATGCATTTACCATACAAGAAATCAAGTGTTTGGATCCTACCTGTAGTCCAACGCTGTTGTAGTAGTCCAGCCTCGTCGATCCGGATGAGCTCCTCCTTCACTTCGAAACCTGCATTCACTAACAATCAAACGATTAAATAGCACCTGATTATCTCATAAAATTAAAACATATTCAACATACAAACCAAGGAGTATATGAAACAACTCATTAATAACAAATTGTTGAGAATAATGGACTTATTTGTATTTATAGGAAACAAAAGAAACCATTACAACCTGAGCCTTGGTGTTGTGCAAGTTCCTCCCAGGGTCCAGCAAGAGTTTTCCTTTACTTTGATAAGCTCACCCACTTCCAAATGAAACAAGAAAGGATGGTAATCTCTCCTCACAAGCTTCTACAAGGGAGTCCTAATTCCAGCAGCATCTACCCTTTTGTTCAGCTTTCAACCTCTTCCTCCTCTGGCCCAATGCCTGTATTTATAGTACTCTAGAGGAAGTTATTCAGTTCCAACATCAATGGGATACTCCCTCTTTTGGATGGGGTAGCTCCTCTCTTGATGGGATAAGTTCCTCTATCATAGGGATGCATGAACCATCTAGAGGCCCTTAATACACGTCAAACACTCTTCTAGAAAGCTCTAGAAGTGACCACAAGTAACTTTTTTAAGATGAAACTCGCGCCTTCTGGCCTTTACAGGAGTACGCACCCATCCCTTGACTTATAGAGCATACAAGTACGCAGGTACAATGAGCTTGGGATGCGTACACGCAGGCAAGGTAGAGAGAACCTGCGTACCCAGAGATAAACATGATTTTTAATGACTTTCTCTCTTTTTTGAAGTTTGACATGGAGAGGAGAGGTATAAGGCTTGACAAGGAAGATAATATGACTATTGATGGAGTCATATTAACTGCAGATAGTCATGGTGACAAATTTCAGTGTAATAGATTGCCCCCTAAAGTGCGAAGCCTGTAATAAATAAGGGTTTTATATCATCTAGGAAGGGTGAAGTACTTTATCATTTCAAGGATTATCTCGTGGAGAGCCTGGTTAGAACCTGCAATTTTCAACACAAAATACATGTATAAGATTATTTCATCGCTGAGGTAGGCATTCCCATACTCAGATCAAAACTTTAACTAACAGACTAACTATTCTGATACAGGAATGATTTCATAATACATCATAATCATAGACTCGTGTAGACACAGTATGGACGCAACCATCTGTTTATAATTGGTCTATAGTATAATGGATACAAAACTCCTCGCAGCCTGGATGGTGGAAACTAGATCCAGGGTCTTCATCTCTACTTCCCGAATCGGTACGATTCTAGCCATGCGAATAAATGAGTCGATGTCGAACATGGTAGAAACAACTTGATTACCAGTCAATGATGTAAACTGTTAACAAGCATGAGAGAGACCACCAGTAATGTCAATGGTTCTCAAAGTACCCAGCACAATCCATGAGATGTGAATGAATGAGTCGATGTTGAACATCTCATGGAATCCTTCAATCGCAAGTCAATGATGAAAACTGACGTCGAAGGCGAGAAACCTTCCATTGATGCATGCAGACTTCAAGGTACTGACGATTTCTAAGTCAACTTTCTAGATAATGTGTTGATGTCGATAGAAATGGACCCGTCGCAGGCTAGCCTACGACACGAAATCATAGCTCAAGTTGAAGAAATGTTGCTGCAAGGACTGACTCAATGATGACACAATGGATGAAAGGTATTTTGCGGTTGAATGTTTTGTTTACAGACCTCTTGAACACATAACGACACAACGGATGGTTTGGTGACGAATGACTCAAAGTCGGCTCCCATAACCCGACTAAAGATATTAATGATCTTGGTCAACTGTGAGACAAGGGATTTCCCAACCCAGGCGAATGAATAAGTGTCGTGTTCAAGAGTGGTAGTAAGGTTTTATTTCTGAGACAAAAGGATATCAAATAGGCTCATTCTTCTC